>JAUELE010252746.1:0-10770 GCA_031471655.1 Diodora aspera | reverse complement strand
GATGAAGTTTGCCGACGTAGGACCGATGAAGTTAACTGCGTCGGGCCGATGTTGGCCCGACGTCTTAACAATATTGGGCCGACGTCTTAACGATGCTGGCCCGACGTTGGATCAATCACTTAAGCCAACATAGAACTGATGCTGGCTCGGTGTTGTTTTGCCAACATGGAACCGATGGTGTGCAGATGATGTTTTAGTGGATGTTGTTCCGATGTCGGACCGAGGCTGGCCCGATGTTGTTTTGCCGACGTCGGACCGACGTAGAAACGATGAGCAAAACTTAATCGGATTGATGAAGTTTGCCGACGTCGGACCGATGAAGTTAACTGCGTCGGGCCGATGTTGGCCGGATGTCGGTGTGCTACCTGGGAAACGACTGTCTAGAGCAGACGACGGATAAAAACAGCATTCGGATTCGGTCATACACGTGTCGTTTTAGTTGTATCAATACCATTTTAACTGGTCTCACGTTAAGAGGCCAGGTTCCGCTTGCAAATATGGTTCGGCAAGAATCAGGCGGGGTATATGAACATAATCTACCGTGTGATTTTGGCTAGGAGGTGTATATGGTAAACAAACAGACTCAGGCTGACCAATCAGAAACGAGTATCATGACATAAAATGAGATAAACGTCATTAACGTCACTTGATTCTGTTAAAGAAAAGATATGAGGCGTAACGGTTAGGGGACCTTGCTAAGGCTCAGCCTAGGGGCCCGAGTGGTAGTTATTCCACCCCTGGGAAGACCCTATTAGGGCTGCATGTGTTCGTGTACGCGTGTTGCCATATAAACCAGGCATAATCTACAGTTATGTTTATCTTTCATCTTTTTGTAAGTTGCCTATCTTTATTGATTCCATCTCCAGATCAAGTAGTCAAATATAGCAGGCGTCAGGAACTTCATAAATGTTTAATTATTGTAGATTCAACAAAGCAGAGCCTTCACTATCAGACTATCTCTTGTATATACAACGAGTTGTTTGAAGTTGATGTGAACATGGGGCATGTTTCAGAAAAATACAATGAGGTATATACATTAAAGTGAATATGGTATCAGACATTAAAGTGAATATGGTATCCGTGAGACGAGTCTGATGAGTTGCAAGCATGTTTTAAGTGTGAACTGTGACCAATGGATCCGGATAACAGTCATATTTACTGGTGTGGTTAACAACTTGGAGTCGGAAGACGTTTAGCATTTCGATCGTTATATGGAAACCTGTTGGAAGGAAACTAAGACACCGAACCGTTTGTGAAGTAATTTTATGTTCTTATCGTGAGCTAGCACGCAAGTGGAACTGTCGGGGACTGTCATCACTTGTGCTGCAATACATCAGAAGTGACAGCAGAATGGGGGTGGGGTCTTTATTTAACGGCAGTCACGTTCATTACTGGGAGTTAATGCAGCGACAACAAGTAGATAACAATTACAGTTTCGATTATTGATGGCCAGTCAACGGTAAAATCCAGTTTTTAAAATGTATGTGTGTCGTATAGCACTAGTCGTCGGGAGGTACTAGTGTCTTCTGATCCTAGACGGAGAGGTCAGAGATCTTCCAACTTCAGCCTACGGTCATTACTGCTGACATTTTCGTTTCATTAAAACTGTATACGTGTGATCTTGTATGATATCATAGACGGTTCAGTCGGGGTACAGTATTTGAATTACAAATAATATTGCTGAAAGAGGTAATAATATTAAAACCGTCGGACAATATTAAATTCAGCTAAACTATTTAGTCATGTGATTGTTTTCGTTCTTGAAATGCATCTTGCTTGACGGAACTTAAACCCTGAAAGTTTCAGACAGACACAAAAACAAACATACAGTCAAGCACTCAAAATACAGGACGGACGGACAGATAGAACTTTTTAAAGACATAACGATACGCAAGAAACCGATCGTAGGAAATTAATAAAAATAATTGCTTAACTGTTCTAAAAAAAAGTGAATTATGTACTTTGTACATGTAATTTAAGCCGTACAGCTATGTTCAAGTCCGCTGCAGGCCACCGACATACCAATCGAAACGTTAATCTCTTGATGGTCTTTATGTAATGGGTGCAGAATGCGTTCCTGTGGTTAACCATGTTGTTAAAGGCCATATAATAAGGTTGAATCAGATCACACTTAGGAATACTTTTCAAATCAATAATTCTGCAATAAAACAGCATCCAAAGTTATTTATAAGGAGTTGTTACAATGAAATAGGAACGATGAAGTCTGTTAACTGTCATAGTATTTAGTTTAGTTGTACTGAATCTGAAGAAGTCTTCAGTGCATATTGCTCCAGTAGAGTAGATATTAAAATGTGTAGAAATAAATAGTCGTTTCTGGCAAAGATCTATAAGTATACCTTTACATCCTTACACCTTTAACATAAATGTTTATATAAGGTATGTGTGTGTCTATCAGTATACCTTTAACATAAATGTTTATATGAGGTATGATTATGTCCATCAGTATACCTTTAACATAACCGTTCATATAAGTATGTAGATAGATAGGTACATGTATTCTTTATTTCCTCCAATGATTGAAGATTACAACAATTTACAAATATACATTAATCTATGAAATCAGGTTTTAAAGTATTTACATTAGTCACATTCTTTTCATAGTTTACTGAATGTACGAATGGTATTACACATAATTATCATAGCTTTACACCATACTTCATACACTAACAATTCAGCCTGCTGTGTAGGTAAACCACCAAGTACAAAGGACAAGAACACATCTTCATCGTCATTCCAAAGAATTCTAAAAGTTTCCACATCTAACAGATCAGTTAATCACATAGAAAATCTCTCTTAAGCTGCGTTTTTTCTACAGAACATAAATACGTGTTTAACAATACCATATGCTATACTACCACAGATGCATTCTTTAGATTGTTTTATCAACGTACTAATACGCACTAATTTGGATATTGGTAAAAACTTGTTAGGCTTACGAAGTGCTAATACCCAGAGTCGATGCTCTCTGTGTGTGCGAATAGTAGCATACCTGGATAGTTTTGCAGTAGACGAAATTTCACCGATTAATATGTCAGCATCGTATTCATAGGCTTATTGCTTGACCAGCTTAGCCCACTCCTTCTTATTAGTAAATAAAGCTGATTCCATGTACATCAATATTTATCATAAATATCATATTTTCTAGCAAGCTCCAGCATATGATGCACTGGTGATACAGTTATCTTTGCAGCTCTCTCGACATCAGAAATACAATTATTATACTGACACAGGATAGACAGAAACATTCTTTTAAACACAAAGTTCGTATCGCTGTTACATAATCTTCCTAAAAGCAACAAAGAGTTTTTATCGATATAGGTTTGAAGTGAGGTTTATGTTTATATGAGAGGTATGATTATGGCTATCAGTATACCTTTAACATAAATGTTTATGTAAGGTATGATTATGTCTATCAATTTACCTTTAACATAAATGTGTATTTGAGGTATGATTATGTCTATCAATATACCTTTAACATAAATGTTGATATGAGGTATGAGTGTGTCTATCAGTATACCTTTAGTATAAATGTTTATACACGCATGAGGTGTGATTATGTCTATCAGTATACCTTTAATATACATGTTTATACATGTATGAAGTGTGACTATCAGTATACCTTTAAATTTAACATAAATGTTTATATGAGGTATGAGTGTGTCTATCAGTATACCTTTAACATAAATGTTTATACACGCATGATGTATGATTATGTCTATCAGTATACCTTTAACATAAATGTTTATATGATGTATGATTATGTCTATCAGTATGCCTTTAACATAAATGTTTATAATAGGTATGAGTGTGTATATCAGTATACCTTTAATATAAATGTTTATACATGTATGAGGTGTGATTATGTCTATCAGTATGCCTTTAATATAATTGTTTATATGAGGTTTGATTATGTCTATCAGTATGCCTTTAATATACATGTTTATGGTATATGATGTATGATTGTGTCTAACAGTATACCTTTAAACGTTTGCATGAGGTATAATTGTATCAATGGTCATTTGTCAGACGGTTGCTGTTCGACATTAATCATATGGCAACTTATTGCAATGTGTGCTATGGGTCGTTATGAGCAACTGGTAGTTGACATGTATCCCCGGGTGTGTGAACTATAATTATGATTAAAGTCATATATTTGAAATCTAAAATGCAGCTTACAGTGTGTGAACTATTACACCACATCAGTGTCCAATCTGTAACACAGCAATAACATTTGATTTGCGTTGTTTAATAGCATTACGTTTGATTGCACACAGATCCTTCTTGATTTGCGTTGTTTAATAGCACTACGTTTGACTTGATTTTCGTTGTTTAATATCACTACGTTTGATTGCACACATATTCTGCTTGATTTGCGTTGTTTGAGACCATTACGTTTGATTGCACACAGTTCCTGCTTGATTTTCGTTCTTTGATAGCATTACGTTTGATTGCACACAGATCCTTCTTGATTTGCGTCGTTTGAAAGCATTACGTTTGATTGCACACAGATCCTTCTTGATTTGCGTTGTTTAATAGCATTACGTTTGATTGCACACAGATCCTTCTTGATTTGCGTTGTTTGAAAGCATTACGTTTGATTGCACACAGATCCTTCTTGATTTTCGTTATTTAATAGCATTACGTTTGATTGCACACATATTCTGCTTGATTTGCGTTGTTTAATAGTATTACGTTTGATTGCACACATATCCTGCTTGATTTGCGTTGTTTAATAGCATTGCGTTTGATTGCACACAGATTCTTATTGATTTGCGTTGTTTAATAGCATTATGTTTGATTGCACACAGATGGGGCAGCAAGCTACAATGTATTTTGTGCTTGCAGTGCAACCTGTGAACACGACCAGCGTTTCTCGCTTAACGTTTACTACACATGAGTTGTAAACCATCAGCTGTTGGGTCGATTTGAAGACTCTATCCCTGCAATAACAAGAACACTTTGCAATATTGCAGGTATAGTTATACGGGACACAGTGAAGACGAATATTCAATATAAGCTGTAAAGTTGAAGGTATAGCTATGCGGGACACAGTGAAGACGAACGTTCAATATAAGCTGTAAAGTTGCAATGTATTGTAAGATGAACCGTTAACAAGTAAAACGTTTATGGCTGCAACATTAACTAGAAATCGGTTCCTTCTCTAACGAAATATTTGTTTCAATAAGTTTCAGCCTATTTTCGGTTGAATGCTGCCTCAGTTTTTACGGCATAAACCTTTCCCACGCGAATGCTGAGGCTTGGTAAAACCAGTAAAGAAGTATTATTGAAAGTTGAGTTTTCATATTACTGTCGTTACTGATAGGCAGTGTCTTTCATATCAGAAAGTTACTCCAGAACTCTCAAACTAAATATATACAAGAGGCGTTTACGATGTTTCTAAAGACGCACAAATACAAAGCCACTTTAAGATTTTGATCTGTCCATTTGTTCAATAACATTTATTAAATTTTTGAAAATATGCCTGAATTTTACTTCAAAAGTTCCTTTATTTCTCAACAACCTTATCACAATAAGCAAAGACATTTTAAATCCAATTCAATCACAGCCTCCGGACGAATCATTTCGTGTACTATTTCTAATTATCCCGTTCATTTCCAATGTTACTAATCTTTAAAGTCGGAATTACCCACATTCAGGCCGGCATTGATTCTAAGTACTCAATTAGTTTTGCCGATGAGCATTTTAGTATTACCAATCAGCAACGCTTCAGTCCAATATCATGGCTAAAGAAGATTTGACCATGTGGCCCATGAAGGTTGTCGCGGTACAATAGCGGACAGTAAGCTTGAGACAGCTGCGTTGATACTTACACGCAATTTGGAGACGACTTGCAAAAAACTGTCTTCAGACCTTGAAGACATGAGGCCATAACGGTACTTACACTGTAGCCATATATAGGGATCTGCTCAATGTGATCAGCCCAAAGTGCTATGCTTTTAATGCATTTTAGAAACAAATCTTGTTAGAGTTTCTCCTTTACCAAAGTCCAGTGTGGTGAGCGTTATAGTCTTGAAAATTATTCACATGACTCTAGAGCCAATGCCTGTGTATTTCACGGCATGTTAGACCGTTGATTGTCGAATGAGTTGGCTATACTACAATAACCAATTTTGAACTGAAAATCCCTATATTACGAAATATTATTATACAAACTTTGCAGTTTATTATGTACGGATGTAATGGAAGTATATTGAAAGGCAAAAGAAGTTCGTCACCTGTGAAAGTAGCCACAAGTATGTTCCAACATCAGTGTGAGATGTCACAAAAATAGTTTTATATGACTCTTACAGGTTCCGGTATTTGGTGTGTTTATTGTGCCAAATCGGAACACTCATTGTACTGCACTTGCATGTGAATGCCTATGAATTCGTCTACAGAGATTTCTTTCGAAACACTGCCATGTGTAGGGGGTAAATCGGGAAGGTTGAGTCGAGATTGTGAGCTCGTGAGGTAGCGAGATGACTGAACTATATCATGACTATCACAAGATTAGTCGAGCGTTCCAGACAAACAGGGACAAGCGTCTGTCGCAGATCGGTATAACCAAGAGTCACGACCCCTGCCGAGGATCGCAACATTGTGCTTTCTCATACTTGTTTTTCAATCGCCGTACAGCATCATCACATAGACACACACAGCATGAATATTCCAAGATATCCCCAAACAAATTCAAATGTAACAGGACTGTACGCCGTCGCCTCCATGCAGCTGGACTTTGAGCAAGACGACCTACGTAAGCCCCATTCTCACCCAGCAGGATTGCAGTGGGTTCAAAGAGCATTGACGTTGGCAATAACTGGCAACAGGTCGGCCTCTCATGTTGATGGCTGTTTGTGGATGCGGCGACGATGCCAGAAGCGAATATGAACCTGATATAGGGTGAAAGATGGGGCTGGATGCAGCATTCTGGTGTGGGGAACATTCTCCTGTAACCATAGGAGTCATTTGCATTTTTGTTCAAGCACATTGTAACAACATACGAGTAAGTTTATAGTGATGGGATTGTGCAAGGTTTTGTTCTGCACATGCTTCGACAACATCCTCAACAGAACAATGCTTTTACACGCAAAACTGTCCGTAAATCTTCTAGCCCATAACAATATTACCCGTTATGCAATGACATGTATATACTCCAGATATGGCTCTCATAGAGCATGCGCGAGATTACCTAGGGCTTTCTCAATATTGTGGTAGAAATTCCTCAGGCATTTCTACAAAAGACTAGTTTACTCAATGAGAAAGCGCTGTAGCGCCTGTATATTTACCCATGTGGGACACACACACACACCTTATTGACTATCAGACGTGTTTGGACAAGCATACTGACATTACTGGAGTTGGTTTGATATTGTCACATTTGCTACATGACCTCAAATACCTGTACTACAAGAGTATTACACACTATTTCGTTATGTGCTTCTTAACACTAATTTGTTCAGAGTTATAGTACATATCCACAATAAAACACGTCTGGATGTGCTGGAATCATATGTTTAAGAAGACAAATGTCTCTGGTTGCACAGATGTATTTTGTACAAGAAATACATGTAAATACATTGAAACACGTGTTTATCTAATTGACCGGTTTGCTCTTAAATGTACATCAATTGACAGTAATGTGTCTGCTTGTAGTCGGTACAGGAGTTTAGGTAATAGACATTTATGTGGACTGAGATTTGATTCATTCTAGTAATTCTCCAGATATTAGACGATGAGTTTCAAAACTTTGGAAACAATATGTAATAAAGGCGATAAGAAGAAACTACCGTGCGTCATAGGTCGGTATTGTAACATGGTTTACAAGCCAAGCAAGCAGTCATTTATGATTACGTTTGCAAAAATAATGCCTGAAACTGAACGCAGAAATCAATGACCTGAATTTCAGTATAAAGGTTTTTGGCTGTATATAGTAAGGCCCCTGGGCCCTGTTTCACAAAACGATCTTAGTTAAGATCAATCTTAGTGACTCGGTAAATTTGAAAATTAACATGGCAAGCATTTGTTTATATTTATAAAACCAATTTAGGAGTGATTTTAGGACAAAGTATTACAGCTTGCAGTTGCTTTGTCAAGCCGAATGATGGTTAAAACTCGGTTTTAAAAGTTGATCTTAAGAGTTTACGATCAATTTAGCCCTAAGATCGCTTTGTGAAACAGGAACCTGAATTTTACAAGTGTTTCATGAACAGTGGCTGATATATGCCAGAGCGTAAGTGATCAGATACCAGATTATGTCAAATACCAGCAATTCCCAGTGCCAGATACAGACTGAAAATTTGGCAAAGCCATTTTGAAGTTTAGTAGAATGTTTTGCTCTAATTTATAAGTGAACTAGGTTTTGATGTCAGCTCTTGGATGCTGCGAAGGTTTCAATGATCTTTGCATATTCGGTCTATATCTCGACACTCCCGCCACCTTCCAAAACAAAGACAATACAAAAAGTAATGTTCTATCCTTTTGAGTCTCTGTGCTGAACTGGACATCAATTTTCACTCGCCGAGGATAATTCTAGCAGTTCTATAAATCCTAAACCAGACGCCCAAACTGAGAATATGAATATGTCGAATCTCGTTAAAAACTAATCCAACTTGACAAAAGTCAAAGCCAGGCAAACTCTGGCATGATTGCGAACCACCCACGACTGTATTGTAAAGGTTAGCTCTTCGTGGTGAGCCAGGAACACGACATTTCACTGACAAAGGAGTCCTGGAACATCACGGAGGAAACCGTTGTCAGATCGAGGCCGGATTTGCATAAATTTGCATATCCTGCTGACGACGACTTTGGAGTGTCGTGCAAATATTTGACAATCATATCAATGTAAGAGCATGAGATCGTATTAAACAGTGTGTAATTTTCCTAAGTATTATGTACACGCTGCACGCCCAATTCCATTGTTATGTCATGAAGTGTTTTTTCGACACATTGATCAAAAGGATTGTGGGTTTGGTGGAGTGACAATCATAAGATTATTTTCTGTTTCATGTTCGTCATTCCAAGGAATCTACATATTGGTGGTTAAAGACTTCAAACTGGCATGCCGTTCTTTGTCAGAATGTATTATCAACTTGATTCTTAGCAGGTAGTACAGAGAAGATCTAACGCAGAATTTAATAAAATGTGACGACGTTCATCGGGAAGGATGTTAGTGACAGATTCTGGATTGAACGTGGATTGTTGTTGTTGTCTGCGAACCCCTTGTGAAACCCAAATTACAAGTAATCAATCCAACTTCCCGTGGACTGGTTAATTAAAAAAATTGGAATCTATAGAACCCCTTGCTAAAATTTAGCGAGTTTGGCGAACCCTTTGTGAAACCCAGCCCAAGTAACAAGTAACCAATCCATCTTCACTTGTGCTATGGTTACGAATAAGTAAAACCAATTGGAATCTATAGAACCGCTTGCTGAACTTTAGCGAGCTTGGCAAACCCCTTGTGAAACCCAGCCCAAGTAATAAGTAACCGACCTCAATTTTAGCGAGCTTGGCGAAAATCTGCGAAACCCAACCAAACTTCACGTGTACTATGGTTAAGGTAGGATAATTTGAATCTATAAGAACCCCTTGTTAAAATTTAGTGAGCTTGGCGAAACCCTGCAAAACCCAACCCAACTTCACCTGTACTATGGTTAAGGTAGGATAGTTTGAATCTATAGAACCACCCCTTGCTAAAATGTTGAATCTCACCACACAATATAACATGTTGGATTCTGTATCCCGTTATGTAATTGGCTTTTGAAAAAAAGAGTAAATTATCTTATTTTAGAAGTTAGGATTGGTTAAGTTAGGATAATTTGAATCTATAGAACCCCTTGTTAGAATTTAGCGAGCTTGGCGAAAACCCTGCGAAACCCAACTAAACTTCACGTGTATTATGGTTAAGGTAGGATAATTTGAATCTATAGAACCCCTTGTTAAAATTTAGCGAACTTGGCGAAACCCTGCAAAACCCAACCCAACTTCACCTGTACTATGGTTAAGGTAGGATAATTTGAATCTATAGAACCACCCCTTGCGAAAATGTTGAATCTCACCACACAATATAACATGTTGGATTCTGTATCCCGTTATGTAATTGGCTTGTGAATAAAGCATAAATTATCTTATTTTAGAAGTTTTAATTGCATTTGTGACGTGTTACCATGTATTACAGACTAATGGACTCATTAACCACACTTCTTTTTTTGTTAACCGCACCGTTTAAACACAGGTAGTACATTGATTGATAAATGCACTAGTAATGTTTAGTCTTATAGAGCTATGTTTATACATAATGTTTATAGAGCTAATCCAGATTTCTATAGCTTGCTCAAAGCGCTCGGCATTATTGCCCTGGTGTAACCCAAGCATACTCTAGGCGCAAGGAGGTTAACAAAACTCCTGATGGAGGACCAGTACCCAGTTTCAGTTGGGTCGACTGAGGCAGTTACGAGTAAAGACACTTGCCCAAGGTGACACCACTGATATTGTGAGGCAGGATGAACCCTTGAAGGTCCGAGGCTTCAGTGACTCGACCTGGTCGGCCATCCAGGCTACATCTTCCCACGCAAGGAAATATTTTCGTTTTCAGTCATATTACCTTGCTAAAGCGAATCAGAAAAAGCCGAGTTTACCGTGGCGCCCTCTTGTGAGAAGACGTGGCCTATCTTGGTTACCTCCCTTGTTTCAGTCGTTTTTCAACCAATCAGATCGTCGCTTACAAACACTTATTCGATTCATGCATGCCCG
>JAUELE010252745.1:6603-19239 GCA_031471655.1 Diodora aspera | reverse complement strand
GAAGGGATATCTTTTGCATATCCAACGCAATTGTGAATTTATTCAGTAGTCTCTCAAAATCTTGGTATCGTTTCTTTGCTCGGCAGTGTACTTCCTGGACAAGAGCAAGACATGGTTACCATGTACACGCCCACGAATTCGGAAATACATATTAAAAATTAAAGGCTCAGGACCTTAGTACGTAAGACTGTTTATGGCTTTAATAATTTTATATCATATGAACGATTTAAACTTCCCTATATTAAACGTATTCTTATTCGTGCTGAGTGTTCCTTCAGTTGTGTTATTTCAGTCTTTAGATTATCGTGTTCTTTGAGCGACTAAGACTTGCGACAAGGGATTTGCCTGGACCCTCCTTCCACGAGCAGATTCATCGTAGGCACCAGCATTTCACAAAGGGATCTTAGTTAAGATCAACTCTTAATTTTTAACCAATGTGACAAACGTTTGACCATATTTCTCAGCACAATCAAGGAGTGATTTTAGGACATGTTGTGCAGCTTTCAGTTGGTTTGTCAACTGAAATGACAGTCAAAACATGGTTTAAAAGGTTGATCTCAAGAGCTTACGATCAACTTAATGTTAAGATCGCTTTGTAAAACAAGTCCTACGTCCCCAGGACATACTACAAAATTTGTAATGTGTTTGAAACGTTTACTTAATCATACGCACGTAAGAGCAACGAGTATTCAATGCATGAACAGGTAGGCTTAACTATGAGAAAATATGTTTTCTATGTAAGCAAAGTCTTGGATGATGACAAACAAGCTGAATCTGGTTCTGACTGATTTACTTGGTGCTGCTCAGTTCAACAAACTTAAACACCGAAATGATCCTACACACAGCTTCAAAGGAACATCATCGATAAATCAACTTCACTTCAACAGTATTCACTTCCCACATAAATGGTATCATCAATATAAAGTTTAAAGGAACATGCAATGTGTGAGTTTGATTGATTAATAGATTAAAAGTAGACGATAACCACGGTTGAAGGTAATATGTGTATATTCATAATGTGTGGTACTCTATCACAACACTCACATGGATACACAGCTTAATGAATCATTATCTCAAAGCGGTTTGGAAGACTTTGTTTAGTGTGCAGAATAATTCACACGTCGGTGCTTTAATGGTTATATGTTACAAAAGCGCGAAAGGCGACGATTAGCACAATATACTTGTTGAAAGTTGTGTTGAAATGCTGTTTTACGTTGCAAGGGCAATATTTCAGACATAACGCAACATGATGTGCAAGGTGCATATCGAGCTAAAAGACAGTTCATAAAAGGGATGGATATAAAGGAAAGTGAAAGCAAAAGATCCCCATTTTAGTCGCCTTGTACGACAAGCATTGGGTTACTGAGGCCCTTTTTTATCTACGTGACATCACATCACTCGCCGGAAGCCCAACACAGTTATACACAGAAAGACAAAAACAATTATCAGAAAGATTGTAAAATGCATCTATGGACAGGAGCAAATAGTTCCATTATTTATCACAACTTCTTCATCCAAATTTCCATGGACAATGTTTATTAAATTTATTTATTGTTTATATTTTGTATTTTATTTGTAAACAAGTCCCTGACAGCCAGACATTTCTGGTGTTATCCGACAAATGAGTCACCATGTTTAAGGTAACGTTAATGCACCAACTACAAATTTACATGGCGGAGCCAAGATGTCAGCCATGTTGACGCTGCAAGCGTTCAATTTCCTTCTTAAATTTACCAGTTAAACACTCTAGTTTAAACAAGTGAGTCAAAATTTGGCAGCTGCTTGGTAGTGTCAGCCCATGACAAAACGCTGAGCTGAGCTGAATTAATTAACATAAATTGTTGAGTTGGTGTTTTAGGTTGCACAATCAATCTGTCAGCCACAACACACTGCACACAGGAGTGCACTTGCGAAATTTAGGTTCGGTGTCGCTCCTATTAAACCTGGGACGGGACGGTATGAAGGCCTATCAATAGAAGAACGCTTATGGCCTAAATGTAACAGTGGCTCAGTGGAAGATGAAGTTCATGTTTTAATACACTGTCCTTTATATTCTGATTTGCGTTTTAGCTTGGAATGCACTCCCATACATTTTAACAAAGATTATGATATTTTATCTGATTCACAAAAGTTCTGTTTTCTTGTATCGAAAGAAAATGTGGTTTTTAATGTTGCCAAACCCCTTCATCAAACGTAAGCCCATCGCCGTATGGTATGATTATTATATATATATACATGTATATGTAACCAAAGTGTATATTTCAGTGTACAAATTGAATGTACAGGCTCTCACAATTCTTCATGAATGGCTTATGTACTTTTATTGATGATTTTATTTTGATGTAATTTGTCTGTTTTATTTTGATGTAAATATGTCTGTACATAAGATGAGACTTAAATAAACTGTCTGTCTGTCCGCGCAATGTGCACACCTCAGGAGAAGACAGTTTAAAGAGGTCAAAAGACAAATAAAAGCAGAAATCTTCATTTTTGTTGCCTTGTAGATCAAACATTGCGAGGCCCTATTCTTTTTAAGGGATACAAATGCACTCCCTGAAAACCCTTTGTTTGCAGCCATAACATGACAAGTATGTTTTTTTTTATCTCACGAGGGCCACAACGAACCACTGCACACTGGCATTGGTAGAAGGTGTGTCCATACTATGTATATTGATTGGTCCAACTAAAAACACGCGTTTCAAAAATCATCCAATGAAAATTGAGAACACTCTCAGCAATTGGTGTGCGTGAAGCGGTACTTTTATACAACAATGCTTAAGTCAATGAGAGCGATTTTCATTGGCTATCGGTAGATCACATAAGGTCATGCATACTAATAAATATGACCTACCCACAGGTACATAGGTACAGGCACCAAGAGTAAACATAGATGTCTCCAGCCACATCGATGAGTTAATCGATGAGTTAAGTATTTGTTGTTTTGTTGTTGTTATGATGGAAATATTCCAATCTATTGTGCAAAATTGTTTGGTATTATATAACTGATAAGTAACCTTTGCAATAAAATAATAATAATAATAATGGATAGTTCTTTTATAGCGCGGTATCTCCACCCAAGAGTAGACTCAAAGCACTTCCATATATTACCCTGGTTAACCCAATAAGCTGCCTTTCAGCGCTAGAAGGTCATTACACTCCAACAATTGGAGGACCAGTACCCAGTTTCAGCTGGGTCGACTGAGACAATTGGAGTAAAGTGTCTTGTCCAAGGATACAACACAGCGCCGCGAGCCGGGGATGAACCCGGATCGCCGGATTACAAATCCGACGCTTTACCACGTGGCCACCGCCGCATTTCTATTTGTACAGAATGAAGACATATATTGAGAGATGTATATTTTATTCATGAGTAATGATTATTGGAAAACGTGTGGTTGTCCTACGTAAACATTGACAGTAATTAAGTTATTTGGCAAGCTTTTCTTTCACTCTCGTGAAGAAATGTCTTTAATGCAAATGGCTTCTAAGGATTATAGGTTCTGAGTTCTGTGATAATAATATTACCAATACACATTTATTGAATGTGTAGTGGGGTTTGACAATATCTTGTGATCACTATATCCTATTCGGTAGGCGAGGTTTTTTATTTTTTCCAAACCAAAACTTCACACTTTTATCACGTCGTATATTCCGACTCTAAAGGATGCAAGTTTGAGCCGCAGTGACAGTTTTGTAGTTCGGCTCCGAGATGAGCGATTGCTACTGCAGTTTTATTTCACTCATTCCGGTCTGACATTTAAAAATATTGCTTTGCGGCTGAGCGAAAACCGTAAAGATGCACTAAAGAACACACTACAGAAAATGTTAACTCTCTAGAGAGTAGAAGGCTAAAATTCCAACGTACAAGATGTCTCATCGTCAAGACAAATGTATTGGGTGTACATGTTTTGCTAAAGATACAAATCTCTTGAAAGATAGGTCTAGCATATTTCTGTCTACTGTGAAACTAAGAAAGCAAATCATGTTCGCAAATTTTCCGAAACGTCCTTCTGTAAAATACATCAAGACCATATGGTTTCACTTGACTCTATTACAATGTTTACAAGTAACAACAACTCTTTGCTCTCTCACTTGGACAGAAAAGATTTACTGTGAGTAATTACCTAATGATCACATCGTTAAGTGCATATAGGCAAAGATGGCCATGTGTTGAACGACACCAAGCGAAACAAAAATATTGTAGAAGTTCCCTAAATGAAGAGATTCAGAATATCGGCAGTCGTTTTTGCACTTGAGACAAACCGTCTGTAAGAAGCTAAAGTCTAACAGATGTAAATTCATTTTTCATATTAAAAAAAATACTCAAATAAAATTAACGTGCGCACAGTAAACTTAAAATCGTACCTTTTAATAAGTTATTGTGTCATGTCGATTACGGACACTATCGAAGGCTGTTAAGCAACATCTTACATGAACCGATTGGACACAACATTCCCTGTACGCAGGATGTTGCCGCGATCATGTCAACTAAGTAGGCTGCAACATTGTGAAGAAGATTATCAAAACAATCTGACTTGCCACACTGAAACATGATGCCAAGTAGAAGGCAGTAACGGTTTTATAACAACTTATTTTTTATCTCTGTGTCTTGAACCAGGAAATGTATTATCATTTCAGACTATTACCAGCGAGTATTGGAACAACATCAAATTTTGACGACCATTCAACATTAATGTTTATTTTATCAACAGCCAAAAATCATTATCCAGAATACATTACCATACTAAAACCCTTGTAGGTATTACTTGTTGATATTAAACAGCGACGATGGTAAACATTATCAACATTATGCTTATACATAGGACAAAATTATCCGTACAACTAGATTATCAATGTACAAAATCATACTTTTATTCCAGTTAAAATGTGCAATTTGTACTTTATCTTACTGCCACGCTTGAACATTTTATCTTAGTTAAGAAATGAACAGCCAGTATGATCATATGAACGTCTTTATAAAATATTCCTTCATGCACATATACTTCAAACGTGTGTATAGTAAAGGAGTGAATGTAGCTAAGACGTTATAATGTCCAAAGAGTATCAGTGTTCAAATCTATTATAGATTGTTTGCCTTTGCATATAAATTACAAAGAAAAGGTGTAAAGAAAAATTGCCAAATGTAAGGTACACCGTAAGTTCTGATTTTCTTTCCCGGAAAGAACACATAAATGTGCTGCGGCGGTAATAACGCTGTCCTGGTGTTAGTGTAATATGCATGGTGTATTTAAGTGTGCGCCAAATGGCGAGGTGAGCCGTATAAACTGCAAACTCGATAACAATCACAGATTGCGGCCCAATAAACCTACCTCTAACGCCATTTCATTTACTCGGAGACTCAAGTAGCCTGACCCAGATTCGGAAAGATAGAACTATATTTCCTTTATACCTCTGTATCGATTTTCAATAATTGCCAGGAAGCGGTGCCAATCCTGGAACCAATCTTGTAATTTTGCAAATACTGGACACCATTCCATATGCTCTAACACTGATTTGCGTGCTTCGCATCTACATGTACATAATCAAGCACTGCGTTTTAATGAAGAGATAAGTCCCTTGTGGAAAGAGGTGGAGTCAAAACAGAGGTAAATACTTTGATAAGCTCCAAAAAAGAACTTATATCAGGGAGTGTCTGAGATCGATCAATCTGGCAGTGCTTAGAATAGTAATCACAGGCTTCTGAAGTCTATTTATTTGGAAGTAATTGTCTTTTGGGGCTCATTAGTATCAGTAAATAAAGATTGTAAATGACTTAGGCGTTTAAAGGTCTACGACAACTACATCCGAACTGTGATAATTACTCCAGTAAACTGCCATTGAAACATATTACTACTTTACCCATCCGATTCGCGGTATCTAATTACGTATCTTCTGACGTATGGCAGTCATCCACATTAACATTGTACAACACCACAATATCGGCATTGTAGCAACAAAAGAACTATCGGACCATTACTTAAGGCTTAGAGACCTGGAAAGGGGGATATGTTTAAGACTGAAATAATCGGTGGAAACGTTCACATGTACAATCTATTCATATGAGAGATGGTGCTTTATAAGAGGCGAAGTTTTCATCAAAAGTTTTGCAAAGATCCTCAAAATTGCAATTAACTTTAATCAGTTAATTAATCTTTAATTTCAGATCCATCAAAAACCAAGACAATCTCGGAGTACCCAACACTCATTACGTGAAAGTTATTACAACATGTATATCAGAAGCTCCAGATGCATGGTATAGGCTCAAACAATTTTCATTCTCAGTTGTCAAGTCATCAGTTTTTGGTTGAAGTTTTGTTTGGGTGGTATACCGCTAAGAATTATTATTTTCTAAGAGACGTTTTCAAATTGATGTGTATATGATATGTAATGCAGCGGCTTAGGGCAATGCAAAGTGATGCAAAACTGTTCCAAGTTATTATAAACTTTCATCATACTTATTTCCAATACAGGAGGATTGATGACATTTAGACAGACGTGGAAGTAATATTGAGTCGTACAAATTGTAGTGCGGGCAAAGCCATTGTTTTAAAGCAGACAAAAGTGAAACATGAATGACAGACGGACAGACAGATGAGCAGACAGTGACTGAATGAGGGAAACACAGAGATGTTGGCTATAGTCGCTCACGGAAAGATATTTGTCCCTTTTAGATTTTTTTATTTTATATTTTGTCCTTTTATGGAAGACCTTTGCCATCAAAAAGTATTTAACTCATTTGCCCCTGTTGCCGCATCTAGGGTGCACAGGAAGAGAGTAGTGAACGGACAGTTGGGGTCAATGAGTTAATCAAAACTTCAGTCACCTACAAACTAGCAATTCCGATACATTGCAAAGTCTTACACCCTCTCTGACGCAGACTAAACCAGAGAGTTGGTGTGCGATAACTGGTGCAGACAGCTACACGTTACACACGCGTCCTTGCATTCAACTATTATTATGCAAGCATCCATAAACAACAAAGGACCTACATGTACTGAAGTGGAATGCGTGCATGATCCTGCTAATCTTTTACATGACACATGCATGTCCAACATCTGTATCCATATTCTAGAAGCATTCACGATGTTTACAATGATATGCGAAGAACGAAGAACACATGTATTGGACATCATGCAGTTACATAGATAGTCTTTGTCAAAGGTAAAGGACACTCACAGATTATATAGCGATCCTAAAGTTTGTCTTGGCTTGAGATAGAAGGACTTGCTATTTACAAGCCCTCTTTCTTTTTGTAGTACACTGCCATTGTACATGTGAACCGTACCCAACATTCTAGAGCCCCTTGATGTCTAGTGTATGAGGACATTTCTGACATACCGCCTGATTCAGTAGAGGTTGTGTTTTGACACGCAATACATCCAGACTGACATCAGGATTCTGAGTCAAGAGACATGCAGGTTGTACTAGTGCGCTGTATTATCGTTTCACATGACGTGGAAAGATATACCATCTGGGAACAGTGATGCCTATGAGGCAATGTGTCAAGCTGATGAAATTACTTTCAAAGAAACGTATTTGGCCAAGCTACGATAGAGTGTTAAAATGAAAAATTCAGATAAACGTTTCACAAAGATAACACGATAGAATGCATGCATGCACTCGTAGCAAACATACACTCGTCCAGAGTGAGCGAAGGACAGACATACACGCTGAGAGATACAGGCAAGGAGAGGGAGAGAGAGAGAGAGAGGATGGAAGAACCTTCAGTTGTTTGTTTCGTTTCAAGTTTGAACATTGATTTTCAAAATATCATCGCCACCTTCCATGACCCAATGTGATATCAACGTTAAAGGAATATATGCTCATTATCAAAATAGAACACAGAGAGAAAGAGAGAAGGCGTTTATTGCATAGAGGCCACAGGCCCATCACAAAAGAATAAAGTGCAATAGTTACATACATAAGTACAGTATTTGGTGAAGATCAAACAAGTGTACATATTAAATTATAAGAATTTAGTAAATATTTACATAACTGCAGTGTCATTTGAGCATCCGACATAAGCAAGTAAAACTTATGGTAAGAGTGGTTATTATGGCAATATCGGGGTAAGAATATTTTCCTAATATCATTGTAAGATGAACATATGAATAATACATGAAACACTTTGTTGTTGTATTATATACACGACAGTGAGGAAGGTAGGCTGTCTGAATATCATCTGGGCGTCTGACGAGACAAATGTTATAAAGCTCGAATCACGATAATCACGTGATCATACCAGGGGACCGCTGGTATACATGTACAAACTAAATGACCACACATAGGACCGATCCTGACGCCATTTCGCCGTGCTCAACATTTACGTTGGGTTCGTAGACATGTCCGACACAACCAAAGCCAGAGGAACAGAGTTATCTTCACGCTGCGGTTCACCGGTGACAGGATACGAGTGTGGCACAGGAGCAGGGAACACGTCACGCATAGTGCTGTGATTGACTGGTCTGAATGCTGACTGATTTCGAGGGGCTAGGGCAATTGGGAAGCATTTCTGTCCCAGGTGGATCACAGTTGACTGTCGTCCAGGGAAAGCTGGCTGCCATACAGTATCCCGACCCCTCATGCAGCAAACGTCCAAGAATGACATAACAACGCAACGCAGTATGGGGATACTAAATCTTTTGTACCGCTGGTGCTCCCATCATGGATTGGCCTTCACGTTCCCTCAACTTGAACCTAATTGAACACATTTGGGATGAGCTGGACAGTAGATCTTTGAAAAAACACTCCTTGACAAATGTCGATAGCTTCCATTTAGAGCCTTTCGAAGGGTTGTCAACTTTTTGCCGAGACATTATGTTGTCTTTAGGACCGCGCAAGGAGGTCACACTCGTTCCTGACTTATTCTGTTGCAACATTTATATGAGAGTGAAATTCGCGTTGAGGAGTCATCATAGGACCACGCTCTGCGGTATTTTCCAAATCATTGATGTCATAATCGACTTGTAATTTCTCTGTATGGTTTCTCGATAATCTGTTTACATAATGTTGCACACAAAACATTCATCTTTAGATTCAATTAAACAAGTGTCAACTTTCTATTTTGTTGAGTATATTTTCATGTTGGGTTGCTTCATCAATGGTACATGAAGTTATTATTTCAAGTGACAAAACCGCACTGAAAAATCTTTTGGTGTGACAGAAATACGCAGAACGCGAACTTCAAGCTGGCAAAAATAGCGATATATATATTGATGCTGCCCACAACGTTTGTTTTCACATGCAGAGCTGCACGTACATTTGTACATGGCAAGTGTTTCGATGGCAACCATATGTCCACTCATATCCAGCCTGTAACATAGACTATTAAGCAACATAAACAAGTTGCAGCGAACGGTGTATGTAGCACCACCATTACTGCTTCTAATTCCAGCGCCAGCTTCTTGCCAAGAAAAACGCTGATCTAGTTTGGGATAGAAACTAAACGGCAAACGGATTACAAACAACAGAAGGTGGAAGGTTGATCTGTCGGGTTTGAAGCAGCAGAATAAAAACATTACAACAACAGTTAGCGAATCATTCAAACACCTGTCTTTTCGACAGTTGTTGGGTCTAAATAAGTAAAAACCTGAAGTATTTATTGTAAACAGGAGCAACGTCAGTGTGTACAAAGTAATGACTGTTTATTTCGGGTTTAGTTGGAGCCACTGATACTCAATCGTAGATTATGGCGATGCCATGCTCAATACAGTAACTAACTAATTGTTTGGATGGCGTCATAATTATCATGTTTCTGTCTCTTACTTTATGAAAGAAGAAAAACCGTTCTTAAAACAATAATAACCACACTTTACTATCCATGTAAAAACAGGAAATCCTTTTTGTACCAGTATTGTGCAGCGCCAATACCCATTTTCAGCTGGGTGGAATGGAACAAGTGGAGTTAAGTATCTTGTCTAAGTGTACAACACGGCGCGTCGATTGCTAGGATCGAACTCACGACCTAAGCATCGTCGGATCATCACAGGTCTGACGCATGTTGCTCACGGCTACCGCGCCAGTATAAAATTAATCTTATAAAATAGTTCACAATGGACGTCACTTTCAAAACCTGCGCTCGAGTATCCTTCAAAATACAGGATGTTAATGTATAAAGGATTAATATATGAAGAGGAGATGCTACTTTGTTAACCCTAAAAACTCATTAAAGTTTTGGAATGAAAAGTTCAGACAGCATGTCTTCTTAAGAGTGAATGGTTGTCAGCATTTGTATATAATGCATCCCAGACAAGGTATTCCACAACCCTGTGCTCTTGAACGTGTTTATCGAATGTACAGATCTGTCTGCACTATTGCGTTACTATTACCATAGTAACCGATTAGGTGCGCAGAATGGCTGTCAGGAAGGAGAGAAGAAGTAGTCAGAAAGTAATTGGTGTGTCATTCAATGTCTTGAAAGAATGCGCCACCCTGAGATTTCTCATGATGTAAGTTTATATCTCATTGCCCTCCTGGGAACGGATACAAATATTTGACCTACTCTACCGATTCTTCCTTTTTAACAAACAGTTTAGGGTCTATTAAGACGCACAGCACTGAAAGACAAAGCATATTAACTGATCGTGTATTATCTGCCGACCTTGTCAAAGATCATTCGTGCATTTGTATTAAGTGACTAAAAAGCTATTTATCTCCCAATTTTTCTTATTAAGGAAATGTTTCTCTCTGACAAGCCATTATAAGGAACATTATTGCATGTACTCTATTAGGCGTTATTAGGGTAAGATATGTCATAATCGGATATAAGTACAGCTATTTTGCGTATTGAATGAAAAACTGGTAACTGTCTGACCGACATGCGAATGGGATCAAAGGTTACTGAATTAATTCTGTGTTTTTCCAGAAAAATAAAAGACATAATACTGAACCTTGGAGAAGTCCGGATATCAAACCCTTCTTGTAATATCCGTTAACGAATATATGTGGTGTAAAGTAATCGAGGTCAAGATCACAAGCAAATCAAGATACAGACTATACGAATCATCTTAAAGGTTTTATGTTGCTTCAGATCAAGCAATTCTTCCGTGGGACAATCCTTTCTATGATGAGAAGAGATCCTTTTGTTTTGATATAAATATTTCGTTAACATTGGTGAACGCATTTGGTACGGAAGCCGAACAGTAGTTAATAAACAAACAGGAACATAATGTCTGTACATACATGATCCAACAGTTTATTCAGCTCTTGTATGTGGCGCCATCTATTCTCGCTTCTGTACAATCTATTTACATAATGCTACCCTACGACGGTTCCAAATAATATGTGCTAATTGGAAGTGTCTTGGGCAGTACTTGTACGCTGATTTATGGCATACAGATATGACTGTCGTTCAATCTAGTAAATGTGAGTAACGTTATTTAGAACACTGGGGACATAATGTTGCTCTCATACAGATTATCGTGGGGGCAATAAAATCAGTAAATCTACAGAAATGTATGGTCTTATATCATGTTTCTGACACTTGTATAAAACAAAATGCCATCGAGACACCACCATTTTATATAATTCGTGCAATGTAGACAGCTATGCATTGAGCATTTTCAAGGTTGATAAATGTTTATGAGAAGGGATTTAACACCTGATAAAAAGAAGAGAAATGAATTGAGAGAATTGAAAGTATTTAAAAAAGGTCGTTTGAATATGACAAAACAAGCGAGAGAGTCATCACAGCTGGGTAAGATTAAGAACACTTAATAGTCAAGTAACAGATGCCGAAAACAGACACTGTTACGCATCACAGAATTGCAATGAACATCTACACTGAAGGCAAATAAAATATATGTATGGTATTTTCCCGACGTAACTTTGCTATCAACTGAAATACGTCAGTTACGTTTGCACGACATCTGAAGGAAAACCCTTATTATTTCCCAACACATGTACACCTCCTGGCAAAATCCTTTAATAGTAATTTATTAATTAAATTAAATCTTACAGTTGTCAAAGCTGTCAAGTCTTGGTTTTTTTTTAAAACATTGGCAACGATACATATACACTTAAACATGTACATATGACGATTAATGCAGAAAAGAAAAAAATACATTTGTCACTTTTCAAGCCCTTGAACTGTTATAAACAGGGTTTTTAAGCCGGGGGTGAAAAACATTCGGAACAAGTGAAACGACCTTTAAGACGACACTACACAAAAAGGCTATACAAATTGTATTACATGAACAAATTTAAGGTTATACTAGTGAACTGTGTCTTAAGGATTAGGTTTGGGTAAGTTTTGCGTGTTTCCACTCCGAATAAATTCAAAAGAAAACACCAAACATAGCACCTGAAGATTAATCTGAACCAAATTGTGGTGCCGTTTTGGTGTGGTGCGGTGTTCGTGGGAATCCGATTGTGCACGGCTATATTATGCTACTGAGGAAGCGACTAATTGTTTAGAGGAACATCTGTACACATCGGCACAACTACAATGCCGCATGTAAATGTATCAGTAGCAGATGTCGATCACCGTGCTGTGTTTACAACTGTCGGATACAATTCAGGAAAAGTCGAAAATGTGTCGTAATACAGCTATATCATGGCCGTAGATAACCTTTTGAGACTGGGGGGGGGCAGAATGAGGGGGAGAGCACGAGAGGGGGTGTGACCCCTCTCGTACGA
>JAUELE010252734.1:0-10770 GCA_031471655.1 Diodora aspera | reverse complement strand
GGTCTTCTTTGTTGTTAAATGTGCGATGGATCCGATGCAATTTGAAAAATTTAGTTACCAAGTTCGATTTCCGCTTACTGCATCATATAATTTTGATTATGATGAAAAAACTTAACTTTTTTCTTTGTGTATATATGTATATGTATGTATGTGTGTCATTGTTTTTTAGCGATGTAGTGTATGTTCAGTGATTAAACTGTAACATTTTCATGATATACGTTCGTTCGTTTTGTTTGTTTGATACATAAATAATAAACACGACAAAACAAAACACATTCATTAGCCACGCTTTAATTCACTATTCACATGGGAAACACAGAAAGAAAAATCAATATTTATACCATTCCCTCTGATTATCGATAGTGTGATATGTAGAGTTAATAGTTTTTCTCGGTTTCTTACGACTGCTGCTGATGTTATTACCACCATCATTAAACAGTGAAGCTCGAGGTGGTGTGCTTACTACAGTGTCCCCATCCCCGTCAATGTTGCACTGTATAGACGCATCTACTTGTGCGCTCTGGGGTGCTTTCGTTAACAGTCGTTCGTAGGTCTCCTTCGAAATCAACACTAACTCCTTGGAAGTCATTATTCACAATCATCGCTATTCGAATCCTCTTCCTTGGTGTTGTTATCCAGATAGTCCTGAAAGCTCCTAACCACTATAGGCAACAGATGTCTGTTTTTCACGAGGAGCAGTTTTGTAACTTTGCGTCCAACCTTCTTGTCAGCTATGCGGCGAATGTCACTCTTGCGAGATGACAGGGCGTATTTGTCCAAGTCAGAAACCGATATTGTTCCTTTAAGAATGTTCAGAATAATCTCGCACAATAAGTTCATTTGCGATTGATCCATCGTAGTCAACACCGCTTTCCTCTGCTCATCCGAATTAGTAGTGTCTTTCAAAAGGGACAAAAATGATTCCGTTTTGTTTGTCATGGTTGGAAGACCGTCGTGACTTCTCCTGGAAATATGTTTGTCCTCAGCCGATACCGCTTGTCAACACCAGGACTGAGATCGATCAAAAGATAACCGTATTTTCTAGAATGAGTTGCTTTTTCGTAGGCGTCCAAAAAATACTTGCTCCTCCCGGGAAATATCTGTTGTCCAATGGTTTGAACCTGACGCGAATCTCTCTTGTTTTCGAAAACCACCAAATAATGAGAATTCAAAGATATTGTTCGAGCGTTTTTGCCAAAGGGAGGAAACATGTTCTGAGATATGAGACAAGTGGAAATAGACATATGATGACCTGTAGTTGTAAATATCTTGCACATCTCACGATTAGCGCATACTTCGTATATGAGATCATCAAGAACCAACAATTTGTGTTCTCTGTCAGACTCAGCCCATTAAAGCAACCGTTCCTCCGTAGGTAGTCCCTTGTGAAATTCAATCCTCGGCGATGTGAAAGACGCCATCTCGTCAAACAGAGGTTGCCACAGGGAATAAGCGTACATTATCTTGACCACCGGTTTGTTGAATAATAGCTGGGCGTTTTCTATAAGACGTTTTGTGAATACCGTCTTGCCAGTCTGCGATGCCCCTACAATGAACATATTCGTAGGTGAAGGGAATCGTAGCGCACAACTTTCACTAACCTCCATAGCTGTCTGTCTTGAATAGTGGCGCGGAGTGACTGTCGGATTTACTGAGGCAGTAAGGATATCGCTTCCAGACGTACTCGTATACGTATCTGTCATTGGTCGAATGCGCTTTTTCATGGCGTCCATTTTCAACCCTCTCAATCTCAGCATGCAGTAGTAAACGCAGTAGTGGCCACACACCGAAGACTCCCTCTCTTGCAATGACACATCGTTTTCTATAATGGACTTGCCCCTGGCAAACGTTCTAATTTTCGATAGTACGCTCCAATGACCAGGTGGTCCCAGGCTGTCAAATATTTCCAGGGAGTTATAAAGTTTATCGTGTAAAATAACAATCCAGTGGCGACCGCTCATAAAGGAATCGGTGTTGGCGATCACGGCTCCTAAACGCTGGTCACGCCTCGTTGTTAGGAAAGCATTTATCACTTGATCCACAGCGCATACGTCGATAACATTCATTCGGAGTACCGAATCACAGTTGATAACACATTGTAGCTGTTCCGAATCCATAGTTTCTCTGAATTCATTTCACACGATGACCGAACGGGCTTTGTCGATCTGGAAGTAGCCCGGAAACTCGGCGTAGATCACGCAGGACACCGTGTCAGTCAACGCCTTTGAGAACTGAACTTCTAACCTCAAATTTCCCTGTTTCAGTAATTTCAGATACATCGTCTGAGCGGGGTCGAAGCCGAAATTAGGTTCCAGCGGAAACGCATAGAGAGCATACCCTCCGTCGATATCTGAACGCACTAAATTTATACCTCTATCAGATCCAACCCACTTACCGGTGGCACGCAACATGTTGGTGAACACCGGTATCGTTGTCTGTCCATTTGTCTTATCATAGTCCAACTTCATGGGTCCGGAAGTACCACACGATGCACCGTCGCACAGTAGATTTATCTGACTTAGGCCGAAGTTGGCAAAATTATACCGATTTTTCTGCACATCGCCACTGGCTGCTTTGGAGTTGACAAATCCCACCACTACCAATGTGGGTCTTATGCCCTGAAAACTGTTGTCCCACACAAAGGACACTTGTCCCGATGGAATGGCCATGAGTTTCACTTCCGTACGGCTGTACGGGTACTTGCAAGTGGTTGTAGAGAGAGCTTTATTGTGAGCGAGTATCACTGCTGGGTTAACGCACACTTTCGCCACCTTCAGAACGACATCGAGTAGGTTCACGCGTTACGACTGAGTCGCGTCCTTGGCCATCAGAAGGAACGAGACCTGTGATCGATGAAGTTTGATCACGACATCTACTTGATTGATAATATACCTCGACATGCGGAAGAGATCGTGGTACAGAGGTCCTTCCATATCGATAACCTTACTGAGACTCGAAAGGGCGTGTCGTTGAAACAGTCCCGTGTCGCCTCCGTGACGTCCATGTTTTCTTCTTTGTTTTTGTAGTAGAGTTGAGAGGTTAACTTGTTCTGCGTGCCCTGACCATTGTCAGCGTTTAACAATACATCGATGTACGCTTTGTACGGGTAGTTCGTAGTCGTTGAAGGTACAAGTTTGTTCTGTAAGTACACGTCCACTTGGGACCATAAGCTCTGAAGCAAGAGGTTGATGGGAGCGCACGCATCCGTAGCCTTCAGCTTGGTCCCGTCCGCTTTTTCTACTTTGCATTTGACGTATAAACTCGATCGTCTCAAGTCGAGATACTCCAGTCCATTTTGACCGCTTATGTGAAACTCCATAGGTGAACTGGTGGACGCGGAAATCTGTGACTCCGGACGATACTCCTGAATGTATGTCCTCTCTACGGCGGTGAGAGTGCTAGGCAATGAAAAGATATTGAGTTCTAACGGTTCTGTCTCCGTGAAAAACTTACTGTCAGATGACAATAACGCCATGATTACGATGTCTCAAGCAAAAATGTCTCTCGTGGTGGTAACGGCTCGTCTCCGGTACTTTTTACTCGCTCCAAGTTTGCGTTTTCCAACCGATCTCTGTAACGTCTTCCTCCTAATGGATTTCTTGATCGTCGTCTTACGCTTTTTATTACACCTTGACCCGACTGACGGGCACCTCTCTTACGCGCTCCCGGTTGTTTTCTCTTCATGGCGTGAATAGATGAATCATTACCTTCTGAATCGTGAGCGATTTCCGAACGAGCTTGCTGCACGGCTTGTTCAACTCCAGTGATCATTTTGACGTCAGGAAATTGTTTATATTTCGTAGGGTCCGACGGTGATGTCAGCTGTTCCATAGGTATAACTTTACTCCTCGAAAAAAGGTCATTTGCCGGTAATGAGTTCACCACATCTCTTTCACGCGTGGCAGACCACCCCCTGTTGTTGTAGGGATTAATCTCGCCTTTCACAACTCGAGAATAATAGTTAATCCACTTGTCAGTATCGGGAACGTACAAGGTCCTCTCGCTCGTATCCATGATGCTAACTCCTTTTTTTATTTTCCACGCTCACCTATATAGCGTCTTAAACTAAGAATGGATACTTTTTAAGGTGCAGTGTCAGCGACACGATCCCGGAGAGAAATGCGGCTGGATTGTTATAGGCGTCTGTAATATGGACTTCGACATCTCTCACGTAGTCGTTGGTGATCTTAGTAGGAATAAAACACTCGCTGTCAGAGATAAAGTTGTATGATGTGGTGAGTGTGTTTAACCGTTTCAGCAAAGGATAGGAAACACCGTCTACGACAACTGGACCGCATAACGAGCAATGAATGTAGATCATTCTGTCTAAAGGTGCCTTGTTATTTACACGCGGTTTTGCCGAGGCGAAACACTCTTTCAAAGCCATGCACCAATAACCATCCAGGCGTACCGACTGAGCCAAATGAACGCTGAACGAGTGCGGTTTATTGCCGGGATAATAGTCGACACTGGCGTTACTGTTGAGCACTAACCATCGATCCATAACCTCAGGCGTTGACAACGTCAGACTCGTTCACCCAGGAATTGAATTTGGCTGGAAACCTCATCCAGCTGACGTACACTCGTTTCTTTTTTCGTTTTAAAATCTTATCTACGCTCCAAAGGTCATTGTCATCTTTCTTCACTTTTTGCAGTTCCGATTGGTAGAACGTCCCTTGAATAGGTTCAGACATCAAATCCTCCACTTTGTAGACAGGAATCCCCGCTCTGATAATCCGTTCGCTAATTCGAAATACTTCCTCGGACCACTTCTGTTCATACTCCTTTTGAAATGCTCTCTTTTTAAGAGATACGCGAACTAAATCGTGTCTCTTTAGTAAAGATTGTTTACCAGACGATAACGCACCCCGGGGGCTCGGCATAGATCTTGAGCCACAATTCACCTTCGTTGGATGTATTTACATCGGCGGGTGCTACTCAGTCGAGAGAACGATGAGACGTGTGATTATAGTTGTTCACCAAGTCCTTTAATACCGGTAAATAGCTATACGTCCTCTTATAACTGAAATACCTGAACATCAAGTTCCTCAGCGTTCGAATAAATCTCTCTGCGAAATTAGCTTTCACGTCCGAGTTATACGTATGAAACAATTTTATGTTCTCTTTTTTAAAGAACATTCTTACAGTGTTGTTATTAAACTCCCTTCCAAAGTCCGTGCGAATAACAGAAGGATTTTTTAACCATACACGCTTCATCTTGTCAAATGCATTGGCGACAGACGTAGCTTTCTTGTCTTTGATGGGCTCGACCCAGGCAAATCTGGAAAACACGTCAATGACGATGACCAAGAAACGAACACCCTCGTTGAACGAAGCCAGGTTGCTGACGTCGCACAAATCAGCATCAAACTGAACGTACACTCCGCTAGTGACCACTTTGTTTCTCTTGAAACGAGTCCTTGTCGGCTTATGCAACGTGTACGAGTCTTGTGATCGTAACCATTTGCGTACTTTAGCCTTTGACAGCGAGGGAGGAGCGTCTCTCTCCTTCTTCTTAAGACTCTTAAAAATTTTATCCGCACCAGCAAAAGCTCCCGGAAACTTAGGATCGAAATATCGTCTCTCCAAAATGTCATCAACAGCATTCGCCATTTCTTCGCTTCACACTCGATCAAATGAAACGCCTTTCCAAATTGAGCAGATGTGTCACATACTTTGCGAGCGCTATTTTCCAAGTATCCGTTTTCAAAGTGACAATTCTGTAGTCAACGCATTCGTATTTAAGAAAATACAAAGGACTCACATATCGTAGTCTTGGGATGTCTGAGATATACGAACGCCATTTCGCAGTGACAGATCCCTCGTCAACACGTTCGATAGCTTGCTCAACAACGACCTCCGTTTCACCATCACCCAGTCTGTTAGTCCTTATGCATTCTACAATAACTCTAGTGTACGCATGTATCAACAGCATTTCCAACGTTTTAAACGATATTCATATCTACTATAGCTGAATTTCACTTTCTTCTCTTTCCTTCTTGAATTCACTTCCTCGACAATACTATTTTCACTCTTAAAAATAACGGCAAAAGAAAAGACAAGCAGGTGAGTGGATTATTCCGTTCTGTTGATAAAGAACGAGGCGACTGGGTCATTGGGCTACTAGACTGACTAAAGAACGAGGTGACTGGGTCAATGGTAAAGAACGAGGTGACTGGGTCACTCGACTACTCCATTCTGCTAGAGAGGGGGTTCACTATGGCAACGCCGATATAGAACGAGGTGAGTGGGTCACTCGGATTAGGCGGGGGTGTTTGTTTTGACTGGCCATTGTTTTGATTAGAGATAAGAGGTCAGCGTCAGGTCAACATTTCCTTAGTACATTTAAGTGCAAAGCGTGCTATCCGGGGACGATATATACTACTGATAATCACTCAATCCAGTGATATCCCTCGATTTAGGTGTGTTCCAAACTGGTGAAAATCAGAAAGTCAAAGCGTGTCGCATTAAATGTTTTAATCATAGCCAGAAACCCAGTGGGGCTTCCAGGTGTGGTGTCACTTAGATAGAATAGGGTCTCAATAACCCAATTCGTGTCGTACAAGGCGATTAAAATGGGAATTTTTTTACTATCACTTTCTTACTATCGATCCAGCGTTGTCCCTTATCCTGATGTGCCTCTTTGCACATCACATGTACATGCGCTATGGAATGTAAAAATCAATTTCACTCACCAGAACTTGACCTAAACTGAAAATAATCAGCTCGATTAAGCAGCTAAACCGAGTCTGGTTAAACAACTTTGCCCACTCTATTGTCTACCTGGAATCTCAGACAGGAAACGTTGTATCATTGGAACGTGATGCAGGCGTCATCTTGTGATATGGTTGAAAGATTAGCGAAAACCACGTTAAATCCGAAAGCACTCACTCACTCACTTCTCCAACTTCAAATTCTATCATTATTGACGGTCTGTGGTTCGAATCACGATCGGGAAGTTGGTGTTCGGCTTGTGTACGTGTGATAACGTTAGAAAAACCTGTTCCAACCTAATAGTGAATTGATTTTACAATCACACTCCAGTTGTTCAGACCAAAAACGGAGGTCCTAATTAGCAATACGATGTTGTAATCTCATACCTGAAAGATTGCTGAATACCACCACAGCAAAATTTTGTAGGTTTCCATGCACTAAAAACCCATGGGAAACCCAATGGAAACTTAAGTTTCCCATAAGTTTCCCTATGGTATCCAATAGGCTTCCACATGCACGGAAACCTATAATGACCCGGTTTCCCCATAGCTTCCATTGAGTTTCCATTGGGTTTACTTGCATAAAGTTACCCAGTTTCCCAATGGTTTTCATTAGGTTTCCGCACTCATTTTAGGTTTCCAACTGGTATCCGTTTGGTTTCCGCGCTCGTTATCTACTAAGTTTCCAACTGGTATCCATTTGGTTTCCGCGCTCGTTATCGGCAATGTTTCCAACAGGTATCCATTGAGTTTCCGTACTCTGTTTCTACAAGGTTTCCAACTGGTATCCATTGGGTTTCCGCACTCATTATCTACCAAGTTTCCAGCTGGTATCCATTTGGTTTCCGCGCTCGTTATCGGTAAGGTTTCTAACAGGTATCCATTGAGTTTCCGTACTCTGTTTCTACAAGGTTTCCAACTGGTATCCGACATAATCTCCATTTTGTTTTCTCGGCCGGTGGGGGATAAAAAGTGTGCATTTTGATTTTCACGTCAACTGTTTTTTTTCATGTTCCATTGGTGTATTTTGATGATTTGTTTTTCACCTGCACTAATTGTAAATCCGAATGATAATAATAAATAGTGTGCATCTGTAATGTCCTAGTTCCTTTCATGAAATCATGCTCCAAGCGCTACAATTATTGCCGATGAAACTCTTCACAATGAATAACTACCATCCGGGCCCCTAGGCTTATTTAAGCAAGGCCCTTTGACCGTAGCGCCCAGCGCCCCCCCCCAATGAAAAGAATGAAGCGATGTTAAATTACCCTAAATAATATATGTTGTAATAGTGCAGATATGAACAAACGTGATAGAATACTGAAAAATCATACAATCTGCTCATGTGTACTCAATAAGACCACATTTTGCTTTCAGGCCCCTAGGCGTAAACCTACTCAGCCTAATGGTTGATACACCACTGCTAACAATATATTAGCAGGTGTTCATAAAACAAATCCTAAAATGAACTGTGTATATGGTAAATATAATGAACGATAATTGTCAGTCTTCACTAAACGTTTGAAATGGAGATCCAAGCCGGGTCCGGACATTCTTGAATCCGCCACTTGGATACAAGATCAATGGGAATGTTTCATGACTCATTTCAATAATATAATTATTATAAACTTAAAAATAAAAAAAGGTATTTTGTATCTGTGCAAACTATTCATGCTTTCTCCCTACTTATGCAAATGATAACTAGTCTCGAAAGTCTTCTGGAAACTATATAATGTTTGAGATCTCCCCTCCCCTCCCAATACAAATCAAATGGTCGCTCCCTAATTGTGGGGAAAAAATTAGGCTTGTTCCTCACTCGACACGTGTTTGCATCATAAGACATATATTAAGGGGTGTTTCTCTTTCGTCATGTTTTCCTGGACAAAAGCACTAGAGAAACATTTATTTTTATGCAGCCTTATTCAGCATAATGCTCACTCTTTTATGTCCACGTCGTCTTTTCCTATCGCCTTGTTGAAGTTCTTGGTGAGAACACCACCACATTCACTAATTGCCTCGTGCATCTGAAAAGATAAATGGTAACCGAGTTAATAATTATTGCATTAGAGGGCCATGAATTAGGAGCAGCTTGAGATAGACGTTAATAGCTTTTATGTGTTAACCATTATTATCATTCCTTCAAGACAAAATAACAAACAATGACCTCTCCCTTTTCAAGTTCCCGCCGTGGAATTTGCTCATGGCGGAGGGTTGTTTTATACACGATGAACAATTTATGTTCCCACTTTTGCACCCGCCCGGGACAAGGTTCGACCAGAAATGCTCACGGAATACTGCTGGCAGCCTGAGCAAAGCTCAGGTATGGCTGCTAGAAGCCCAAGCAAGGTTCGACCAAGACTGCTGAAAGCCCGGGAAGGGCTCGACAAAGACTGCTGAAAGCCCGGGAAGGGCTCGACAAAGACTGCTGAAAGCCCGGATAAGGTTCAAGCAAGGCTTCTGGGAGTTCGGACAGTGGTCAAGCAAGGCTGCTGAAAACCCGGACAAAGTTCACGCAAGACTGCTTGGAGTTCGGACAAGGCTGAAACAAGGCTGTATGAAGCCAGAGCAAGGCTCGAGTTAGACTTATCGGGGCCTAGTCAAGGCTGAAGCAAGGCTACTGGGAGCTTGGACAAGACTCTAGCAATGCCGGTAAGAACCCGGGCAAGGATTGAGCAAAGTTGTTGGAGGCCCGGGCAAGACTCGACCTAGGCTGGGAACACGGGCCACTGTCGGGAATTGCCCTGATCTGGCACCGCCATGGAAATGAGGAGACATGGTAAAGAGTGCTAACGGATTTATATATGTTTTGAAAGCTTGAATTCATAGTTTACGTTCGCACGATACAGATACTATCGTTCTTTTCCTGATGAAATAGAGTCAACCAGCTACAGCTACATAATATTTTTATTAGGTTTATTTACTGGTTGCACAATGCACAATTCTGGTATTACATCCCTTCTAATGTCCTCTACAGAGTGTGTATTTGACACATTGAGATAGTGAATGTGACACCCTGCGTATATTTAAAATATCCACCCCCACCCCTAGCTTCTGGGTCCGAAAGCGGAAACTGCCAGATACAACCTGTCACCTGAACGATTATCCTCTTATTATTCTCATTATTACCATGATCCCTTTTCTGCTGATATCTACACTGCAGTGACCTCTTGGCCTCTCTCTCCAGCAGCTGAAAAAAACTGAGCTCGGCTTTTCATCACATATAATTTGACTTGTATTCATCCAGGATGAAAATCCGGTGCTTTAATCCTACCCACCGGGTACCCCTGCAGATAATCTTTCACTAGGTGCAACGTTAATGTACTACCTGTGTGACCTATCCACAGATTTTTTGCAATCTTGACGCAATCGGGTTTTTCTTGGTCAAGCCGAGAAAACACCTCATGCCCCTATTGAAGCAAGACCAAAACGAATGCCTAGAGCAAAACGAATGCCAGAAGAACACTGGTTTGGAGACTACTTTAACGAAACATAACTCTCAATTGCTGTTGATTTACGTCTTCACTTGATAATATTCGGGAAAAACGCTATCACTTCTAAACGTGCGGCACGAATTCGCCTGGTATCACTCGGCTTAATCCGTACAAGCCCAAACGAAATCGGACGCCACCCATTCCGACTGTCATCCACCGCCATGTGAGTGTTTCTCTCATGACAGCACACCACACAAATATACAAATCCTCTTCCCAGTCACGGAAAGAAACGAAGTTGTTACGAATGCAGATTTGGGTCTCGGAAACTTGCAATGTCTGAAGGTTTAAGCATACTGAAGTGAAATAATGTACCTTCTTGAGTTTGCCACTGCTGAAGGTGGGCGTGATGATGTTTCTCACTCGTTTCCACGCCTCGTTTTCCAGAAAGAAGACTCCGAGATTGAAAGGATACGGCACAGTACTAACTCTCTGAAATAATAAATCATTACACGTTATTAGTTTAACTATCTCAATAGACAACCCATCGCCGGAGTTGAAAATTGAACATGCAAAAAGGTGCAACCTCAGCTCATTTCACGAGTCGTGGACTGACTTGGCGCTAAAA
>JAUELE010252723.1:0-10771 GCA_031471655.1 Diodora aspera | reverse complement strand
CTCTTCCAATGTCAGGTTTACATTCGCCGAAGATTCTTTGTTACAATAAGAGCGAATGGTACGTATTTTAGGTTTTTCACCGATTATCCAGACGCAACTTTGATTATGTCCCTTTAAGGGGTTAATTCGGGATACCATTAAACATGTGACCCTGTCGAAACAAGTGCTACAGTAAAGTGTGTTTTCTTACAGCTACCTCACATGTGACTTGCAACTTTGATGGGGGGATGTGCTCCTGGAGTCAGTCACCTTCTGATGATGCTGATTGGCAAAGGGACAAACCATTGATGTCGCCTATCATGGGACCAACTTTCAAACCATCATCCGATCATTCTTCCCCCTTTGGTTCCTTCCTGTTTGTTTCACGTACTAGCAACAGCAGTGAAGCTGCAAAATTGGCAAGTCCGCTCATGCCACCAACTCCTGAGGAAGGTCTTTGTTTGACGTTCTGGTATTACTTGTTTGGGCCCGCGGTAGGAAAATTATCAGTTTACATCTTAGAGGGCAATAACTCTTCAATTTTCTGGTCAAAGTCAGGAACTCAGATGGACCGTTGGTTGGAAGGTCAGCGAACACTGAAGTCTTCTACTGAGTACAGAATTGTATTTGAGGCAACGTTGGGAAATGCAATAGGTGTCATGTCCATCGATGACATTCAGCTGAAACAGAGAACTTGCAAGTCAAAGCTCAAATGTTCTTTCGATGATGACCAGTGTGCATGGAATATTAATACTGAGTACGAAAACGCATTGCGATTAGGACGATGGAATGATCTTTATGACGGACAACTGGACTTGCTTGATCACACACATGGATCTGACACAGGAAGATTTGCATTTGTAGAGACATCGAAAGGGGGAAGTGGGAATTATGGGTCTCTCTTAACAACGGTGGAGGTAGGAAAGATACAATACACCCCTTCATGTTTAACGTTCTGGTACATCAATTATGCAAATCTATATGCATCTTTAAAGGTCTGGGAAAGTAGAGATTCTAAGGATTTCCAAATCTGGGCTTCCACAGAAAGCGACAGGACACGATGGACGAAAGCGCATGTTACGGTTTTAGGACAAAGTTTAACATACAATCTGCAACTGTTAACACGACATTCTACACATTCTAGCAACGTCTTTGGGTCTTCTCAGGCTTTCATCGCCATTGATGACATTGCATGGGAAGACGGAAAGTGTCCCAATCCAGGACAGTGCACTTTTGAAAGCGACATGTGTGAATACTTAAACGAAAACGAGGATGACGAGCTTGATTGGCTTCTAGGGCAAGGTCATTCACCACACAGACAATTTTCCATGGGGCCTGTGACCGACCACACACTAGGCACGAATAGTGGTCAGTATGCTTACTTCGATTTAGATAACGGCGTTGAAGGAAATAAAGCTCAGCTCACAAGCAACAAAATAAGGTGGCAGAATCCCAGGAAAGCGTGTCTCACCTTTCATTACTATACATACGGTCAAGATGGAAAGTTGAATGTTTATGCATACAACCCAGGAGCCAAGAAGATGTATAACATTTTTACAGTAAACGCCAGTGAAGAAAACGTATGGAAGAAAGGGGTTATTGAGTACAACCCCCCGACATTCTATTACAATATTATATTTGAAGGTGTTGTAGGGCAGTCACCTCGAGGTGTCATAGCACTAGATGACATTGATGTTTTTGGAGACGCTTGCAGGAACACGACCCCAAGCGAGACTCCAACTGACAGATATTTACTTGATTCCCGTGTTCGAGAATTTAGTTGCACGTTCGAAAATAATCTTTGTTATTGGTCAGTTGATGATGAAAAAAATGTTTTCTGGACAAGAACAAACGGAATGCATCCAGGCGCCCCTCCAATAACAGATCACACACATCGAGATCGATTTGGTTATTTCCTGCTGTCGTCCCCTAGCTCAAGTACTCCAACCAGGATCAGAAGCTCAGACAAAGCATACCGCTTAGCCATAATGAGCAATATATGCATTTCATTCTGGTACCACATGTACGGCACAAATGTCGGTGAATTGAACGTTTATCTGAGCGATCGAGGAACCGAGACCAAGATTTGGTCTAAGTCACGTGATCAGGGAAACAGGTGGCACCTTGCGCAGATATTTATGAAGGATATCATAAATCCAATGTTATTTATCTTCGAGGCCAAAGGTGGAAACATTGCAATCGATGATACATTTGCAAACGTCGGTAGTTGTCCTAAGCCTGCCGAATATGACTTTGAGTTAAACCAGTCTGGTTTTACACAGGCGATAACAGATAACTTTGACTGGAGTCTGAAGACAAGCTTTCCCACCAGTAAACCATATCTTCCTGTCGACCATACGCCGAGTTCCTATTTGGGAAATTACGTGTTTATTGAGCCCTCAGACTCCCTCAGGGAAGGTGATAAGGCAAGAATTGAAAGTCCTCAGTTGGACCCTACAGACGGTTCCTGTCTCCAGTTTTGGTACAACTTCAGAGGCAAATACGTTGGAAGTATTAATATTTATCAACGAAAGGAAACTGGATGGCATGGACCCGTGAAAATGATAGAAAATTCAGACACAGGTTCTTGGGAATCTGCTGAACTTTCCATTTCCTCATCAGTGTCATTCCGTTTGTCATTTGAAGCAGTTCTTGGCAGAGGTGACACAGGTTACATTGCCATTGATGATATCAAAGTTAGCCCAGGCTTGTGTGTTTGCTCATTCGAATACGATTTGTGCGAATGGGAAAACAGTAAAGACAATACACTTGACTGGATAAACATGAAAGGGGCAAGTTCATTTTACAGCAACGCCCCGAAACTTGATCACACTTTTGAAACCAAATATGGTTCATATATTTTCTTAGCAATCCCCGTAGAACAAGCAAAGGAAACTCAAAACAAATTAATCCTGAAAAAATCGGTCATTGGTTCCAAATGTCTCAGCTTTTGGTACATCCTGTCTGATGAAAGTGCTGAAGTTAACGTTATGATTTGGCCTGATGGGGAAGAAGAGCGACATGTTAAAACTATCTCGGGCAGGGAAAAGGATAATACTCAATGGTACCAATCTAAGATAACCTTGAGTCAAACACTGGTTTCACCTTACAAAATCATCTTGGCAGCAGGCATAAAGTTGGCTAGCCGTTACCAAACGTTTGCTATTGATGATATCTCAATCCAAGAAGGTATGTGTCCTCCTCAAACTTCTGCAGTTGATCAATGTTATCAGTGTCCATCAGATACTGCTTGTGTGAGTTATTCCAAGACTTGTGATTTTCAGCCAGATTGTCCGCAGGGTGAAGATGAAACGTCATGTGGTTACGACTGTTCCTTTAACCTTGGGTATTGCGGATGGTATTCAGAGATGTATGGAAACTTTATGTGGCGGATCATGAAAACAACAAACAATAACTCAAATACTGGACCTTTGTTTGATAAAAGCGAGTCTGGTTCAGGAAAGTACTTAGGTTTGGTAGCTAGCAGTAGGTTTGCACAAAGTGGACACCATGTTGCTAAATACATCAGCCCTATTTTGCAACGTTCGTCTCCCACCTGCTTCATTACGTTTTGGTTTTACATGGCCGGTGTGGACATTGGAACACTGTCAGTATTAAAAACTGCTGGATCTGTCAGCACAGAGTTGTGGACCGTAAAAGGCAATCAAGGGCCTAACTGGCAGCAAGCTTCGATTAGAATAGGTCAAGTGGTCAGTGTATTTACAATCACCTTATACGCCAAGAGATCGTACAGTACATTTGGAGGAATTGCTGTTGATGACATTAGATTCGTTGGATGTAGTGATCTTGAATCAAGTACATGCTCTTTGGATAAAAGCCAATTTTTCTGCAGTAATGGTGCATGTATAGATCGTAAGAGACAGTGTGATTTCTACGATGATTGTGGAGATGGTTCTGATGAAAAGGATGATTACTGCAGCCAATACTCGAGATGCGATTTTGAAATGGACACTTGCTTATGGAGATGGAAGGAAGGTGATCGTTTTAACACCCCTGATCCCGATTTTGTCTGGTCTCGCACGTCAGGGCAAATGATTTTAGATAAGTTTATAGTCCATGACCACACCCAGAGGTCAGTCTTAGGCCACTTTTTGTTTCTTGACACATCAAAAAGAATTAACGACCGACAACATGCACTCATTGCCAGTCAGATATTTGAAACCACTTCTGTTAATTCTACCTGTTTATTACGGTTCTCGTATATCATGTATGGGAAGGGCATACCTTACCTTGATCTCCTTATGACGCAATCACTCTATGGACCACTGAACTTGATTTGGCGACAGAAACTAAACACAGGAAACAGGTGGATCCGAGAGGAAATTCCTCTTTTTTCAGACAGTCCTTTTCAAGTGGCGTTTAAGTCTACTGTTGGGACTGAGTCTCGCAGTTTTATAGCAATCGATGATATATCATTTTCACCGGGATGCTCTAGCTATGTGAGATCATTTCAACAAACCCTACTTCGGTTCAAGGATCCGGTGCCATGTGCAAATGACTTTCGGTGTCAGAACAATGAATGTATTCCACACAGCAAGGTGTGCAACTTTCTCAGTGACTGCACTGATGGAACTGACGAGGCTGGGTGTGGTTTTTGTGACTTTGAAGTAGATTCATGCAGTTGGTTTGATGCCAGTCCGGATCTTCATCAGTGGCAAAGAAGTGATACATCTGCAATTGGACTGAGAGGCCCAGTTTCGGATCACACAAGCGGCACTTGTGGATCCGGACATTATTTCATGACTAGTCCCTCCGATGGAGCCTTTTATGGTCCAGCTCAGCTGCTATCACCTGTGTATGGGAGTATAGTTTCTGACTTCACAATGTCTTTTTGGTTTCACAAATCCTTCGGTGATGGCATTCTTAAACTGTACCGTCACTTGACTGAAACACCATCTTGGATGGTCACTGACAATAATCTTTTATGGACCTCTGCAAACATGTCAACACCTGATTGGGTGAAAGTGGAAATCAGCATTGACAAGACACTTATCGGTTATCGTTTGATGTTTATGGCATCCCAAAGTGCTGTGACTGAATTTCGAATTGATGACATTTCATTTCAAACTTTCTTCAATGGAACCAACATGATATCTTTAGCACAAAATACTACTAAAACACAAGGCTGTAACGAGAACATATTTGTCTGTCGCAATGGACAAAACATTCCCATTTCTGACAAGTGTAATTTTGGCCTGGATTGCACTGATGGTTCAGACGAGATAGAATGTCCTTCAAAATGTGATTTTACAGGGTCCAGTTGTGGTTGGGTTTCTGATGGTCCAAATCAATGGTTAGTGACCTCCGGAGATGCAACTAGAAATATAAGAGACAAAGCTCCTGCTCTTGACGGCAGTGGAAAACACACTGGAAATTATGTTCTTGCATTCGATGCTTCTTCCGGAACCAAATCCAAGAGAGACTTTGAAGGTTCTTCAACAGTTCTTAGAGGACCAACATTCAGTTCATCTTTTGCTCAATGTAGAATTAAATTCAGTTATTATATGGACAGAACAAATGGAGAACTGTTGAAGCTTTTCAGGAACAAAAATGGAGACATGGATCTTCTCTGGGCACAAGATAAGGATACAAATGGCAGCTGGGTGGCATCATCCGTTAGCATTGGATTTCTGTGTGAGCCCTTCACTTTAGTGTTTGTGAAAGAGTCCAATATATCCAACGTGGGCATTGTTGCTGTGGATGAGATTACTTTTGTGCATTGTGGCAGACCAAGGGTTGAAGAATCCTGCCGTGTAACAGAATTCACCTGCGGGGGAAAAGGATGCATCGACAGACAGAGAATGTGTGATCTGACGAACGATTGCGGAGATATGTCAGATGAAAATTCTGCTTTTTGTAAAACTTACACAAAATGTGATTTTGAGATGAATTACGGCGTTTTCAACCAATTGAAAGATGAGAATGATGCTGACTGGTTCAGGACAACAGCCCAGACTGTTGCGTCAAGCACAGCTCCAAGAATAGATCACACAACAGGCTTGGCTACAGGACATTTTCTTTACCTTTCTGGTGCAAACAGAGCAAGAACAGCTAAGCTGATGTCATCTCTTCTAGACCCATCCTCATTGAAAGGCTGTTCAGTTATATTTTACCTCTTTATGTCAGGACATTCTGATAATTATCTTAAGATATATATTGAGAGTATGTCTGGTGACGGATCAACGCTGATGATAGTACCAGGCAATGAAGATGGATCGTTCTGGAAAAGGATAATTCTTACTTTTGAAAGTAATGTCTTTGTGCAGCTGATATTTGAAGGCAGAGTGAACATCTCAGGAAGTATTGCGTTAGATGATGTTATATTTTCCCGTGAATGTTCATTCGCTAATATGTCCACTGTGGCCAACACACCATCAACCACACCAGCATTCTCGTCCTCTTCACTACCAACGTCGACAACAACAACCTCGTGGAACCCTTTTTCGAATTCGACAAATCTAAGAACCTCGACAATGAGTTCATCGTCTACATCGGCGTGGGAACAGTCTACTTCGTCATTGAAGACGACTCGAGGGCCAACATCAGCAGCTTCTACATCAACAGCCACGACATCAGCAGCTTCTACATCAACAGCCACGACATCGGCCGCTACTACAACCTATCTGTCCTGTTCTGTCTCAGATGAATTCATGTGTCATTCTGGTGACGGGTGTATCAAAAGGGTTAACCTCTGCGATGGTGTAGCTGACTGCGAGGACAGATCAGACGAAGAGGACTGTCAAACAGGTAACTGGAAAATGAAAACGTCAGGTTTAAAATTATTTATGCCCTTGCCTCTATGCGCAAGGGGAAGAATTTTACCAGAAATTCGCCATTAGCCTAATTTATCTTTTGATATAAAGCGCTTTTTGCCTTTCGAGCAACATATTTCGGAGGTTTTAAGATTCGTTGGCATACGCAATTAATAAAGCAATTTTGAATACAATTCAAAATGGGAGACGACTGAGGAAACCTGGACTCACAAGAAGTTTATATGATCCTGAGAATCACAGCGCTAACATGTAGGTAAGAGCTCCACAAACCTAATGCTTGTTGTACAAGGCGGCGACTGCAGTCGGGTCTCGAGGGGATCAGGAAGAAGCAGTGTACCATCGGTAATTGATCAGCCTTTGTGGTTATGGTTTAACGAGCCGATTTACATTATAGTTGCATTGTTGAGAGACATTTGAGACCCGTGTTTGACAGTTCAAGGATGTCTCCACTATTCAGACAGTGAATTAGCATTCAGGTGGATTAAGGATTTTGGAACAAGGGTGGGAGAGGTGGATGCATATAGTTCTTTGTGAAAATGGGTGGGAGTGTGCACCTCCTGCCCCCCCCCCCTCATAGGATCCGCAGGGCAAATGGAGACCTTTCACTTTTCTTTCTATTGATCTCTCTTATTCGAATTCTCTTTCTGTCGGTCTCAATCACTTAGTGAAAATGGGGCCCCCAGTCAGCCAATGTACACAGCGACTAAACCTGGATCCCTGCTTTCACTTTTCTGTCTATCGATCACTTTTATGCACTATCATTTCTCTCGGTGTGCACGTTGCACATCACGTTGGGCTATGGCTGAAATATTACTCTCATAACATTAAACACAATCTCAACTAAACTGTTCTGTTTCAGCGAACAACTGGCCGTGCAAGGCGAAAGCAAACATCAACTGCCCTAAACATAAAATATTTATCCATACGCTGGAGAGAATAACATAGAAAGAGACTGGTATAACTTCATCCCAGTAACATTTTCTTAGAACATGACCAACAGCACATTTGACTTTGTCCGTGTACTTATCACACCCGTGTTCTTTACGTTACTGTGGCAGTCCCCAATCCGATAAAGCAGTTAAATGTTCAGACCATTTAGGAATTAATCAATTAAAACATTTGCTTTCTGAGGGGTTACGCTTCTTTGAGATGTCTGTTCTGATAATTATGTTTAAGTGGCATCCATGAAATCCAGGGTAAAATGTAATGACTCCGCCAACGTCCGTCATCATTTTTATTATATCCTGGAATCACTCCTATTGACCACGATCGTCTCGAGACGGGCGTTTTGACCAATCACTGGCCCGCTTCGAATGTGGCGCTTTTCTCCAAACATTCGGCGAAGCAAAGACGTTATGTGTTTAAATTTATCAAGAGTTACTTCTCGTGAAGTGAATGCGACATTTTATTGGTTGTTTATTTTTAGCAGATTTGGACTTTTCGCATACACACAACGACTATGGTGAATAGGAGTATATCCAGTGTTTAATATGACGGACGTTAGCGGAGTCATTATACACTGGATTTCAAAGATGTTTATATCCCTGAAGAGATTCGCACACGCGCCCTGGCCCTCGGGATCACAACAATCAATACGAGCAATACTTAATACAGATGTGATTGTTTGCAAAACATGGTGCCAGCCGAACAGTTAGGTCTGGTTAAAATTTAGCAACGTTTATTATCTATTAACAGACTGCGAGGAGAATATGTGCACGGAAGGAGGGATCTGTATGCTGGACGAAGAGCGTCGACCTGTTTGCAGGTGAGTCTTTTAAATTGTAAAAGGGGCATGGTCAAAGTTGCATCTCCAATACTGAACAAAAACTAAAACAAGGTTCAAATCGGTCTGACTACAACATCGATACATCAATTAACTACTAGTAACCGCGAAATCCTAATGAAAAAAGTGGACGGTTTAAATACATTTTATTCGCCGAAAAGATTACTTACTCGAACTCGAACATTAATTCTAAATGTTCCCCATTTGGGTGACGTCATCGTTTTATGAGTTATACATGTAGCTGCAAACAGTGAAAAGCCACAACGGTGACACACAAAAAACTTTGCGACAAACCTTATGAAAATGGTTTTCAATCTAGGACAATCCAGCTTAATGATCGTTGGATTTATATATCTTTTGTTGTCACCATTGTGTCCAAAGAGTGTCACCGTTTCGACCAAATATTTATCCCCGTTTCGTCTAATTGTCACCGTTTCGTCCACTCACATGTCACCGTTATGGCGTGTCACCGTTTTAGCCAGTTCCATATTTGCTTAACATCCCAAAATGCAATGCGCAATCGATTTTTAGCGTCAGACGACGATCGAAAACCTGTTTCTTTATCGCCTCAATTGGTGTGAAATTGTTGCGTAAAATATCGAAAAAAATACAGCACGGTATTATATCGCAAGATGAACAGAAAGACAAGCTCTGAACATAGATTGATCTACCTGCATCTTTGATCATGTTCCTTTAACTTGACTGGCTAGATTTTGGTTATAGTCTTCATGGGCGGCGAAAGCGGGTGGGGGCAGGTGGGCCTGTACATTTAATGTGTTTTGAAGGAGATCTGCATGTCTGCTTCAAATATCATCCATACGACCCTTGGGTTGCTTCCATCGCCCCTGTTCTTCAACATGGCTTTTAATGATGTTTCAGATATATTTATTGTAGATCACCAAATGTGTTAACTCCTCTGTCGAAGGTTGAACGAAAGTAAAGCTGAAATCTGTCCACGGACATGATTCGAACCCGCAACGGGTTGTTGAACGAGCGCACTACCACTATGTCAATGTGCGCCCGCCCGAACAATTGACCCGCTTGAAAAATTCTTTCATAGCACTTTTTTCCACATGGCGGGCGTTTTGACCAATCAGTGAAGCTTCTATAGCGAAATCTTGCGTCCAATCATGTGGAGCGTCTTTCCTAACACTTGGCGAAGTAAAGACGTTATGTGTTTAAACTTATCAAGACTGACTTATTGTGCAGTAAATGCGACATGCCATTGGTTGTCTATATTTAGCATATTTGGAATACACACAAAACGACCATAGTGAATAGGAGTACATCCAGGATATATGACGGACGTCATTATTCCCTGAATTTCGAGGATGGTCAATAATGTTTCAGGTCAGCAAAGTTGATGGTACATGTACATGTTTTCTTAAATCTATCGCGGAATGTGTTGTTTGTCTTTTTTTCCTATTGACAGTTGCATCGTCGTGATATAGCTGGAAAAACAATAACGTAACATAAACATCTAATACAATTTCCAGATGCTTTCCCAGCTTCTCAGGACGCTACTGTGAAATGCAGACAGGAAGTGGAACGTCAATGCTCTTCTCTGCAACAGGTAAAGGATTCGCTTTCAATCGTAGCTACTCGTCTCTTTCCCTTACCGAGCAGAGGACTCGTATGCCACTTGTCGCCATTTTTTATAAGACCCTCCTCAGTCCAGCGCAAATGCGCGTACAGGAAGAAACTGGTTTGATAACTACTGTAGGGAAAGATAACTCTGAAATGTTGTTGCTTTGCGCCTTCGCTTGATATATTCGATGTCATTAAATATATTTTATACCCAAAAAATTCTACAATTTCAGACTTAACAGATAAGCACATTTGTAATTTACCATCCAAACCAATTAATTTAAAAAAAATCTTTCAATGGAACTATTTAGTCGTATCACTCCTAAACGTGTGTCACAAAGTCGCTTGGTAACACTCGACTTAATCGGTAAAGGCCTATATGAAGTCGGACGCCACCAATTCCGATTGTCATTCCTCCGCCATATGTAATTTTCTCGCCACAGTACAGTCCTCTGCCCGGTCACGGTTTTTTTTATCTGACATAGGCAGATTCTGGATTTTGCAAAGGGGTGAGGGGGGTTGCATGATGTAATTTGGGGAAAAGGGGTGCAGACTGAAAAAACTCCTTGGTAATGCAGTTTCACATAACATTTAGCTGAAAAAGAGCGTGTGCGCACCTCCCCCCAAT
>JAUELE010252712.1:0-10771 GCA_031471655.1 Diodora aspera | reverse complement strand
GAAAGGTTTTTGAAAAACATTTACTGACCCCGACGTGATTTGAACACGCAACCTTCTGATCTGGAGTCAGACGCGCTTTTTTTTTTCTCTTTCATAAAATTTATTCCGTCAAAATATACAACGTGCCAAAGAGGGCACGGGACAGATCTCTACATAAAAGAAGGTATATACATTTTAAAATAGAGATTATTTGTACACAATATTTTTACATGTCAGACATACACATCCTGTATTTTAATTTAACGGTTGGAAAATGTGAAGACAATTGATATAGAAACGTATTTATATGCAATACATTTAAAAATCATGGCAATCGATGTCTATTTACAACAATCAAGAGCATAATTCTTATGCTTTGAAGTTAATGTCAACTGCTAGTCTATCGCCCTCTATCTTTACAATTGATAATGGAAGAACGTATTTTGTTATAAAATCGTATTCTCTTCTTTGAGATTTGTATTTATAAAATAGGAGCTCAAAATGATTTCTACAATATGACACAAACAAAGTACTTAAATTAAGAATTTTTCCATGTGACAATGCATATGCCCTCCTTTTAAACACAGCAATTCTATATAATGACAAAAGAATATTAACTATGTCACTTTCAGGTGTGGATTTAGCAGACTGAAAGCCAAACAATAACATGGAAGCAAATTTGTTCAGTGTATATCCAGAATCTTTGAATATATCAGTAAAGATATCTCGAAAGAATTGCAAAGTATTATAGAGCTCGTCACAAAATATAAAAAGATGTAGTAAATCTTCTACATCTTCATTACAAATACAGCATACATCGGTGTCAGTCTTGCCAAATTTATACAATTTTTCATAAGTGAAAACTATATTGTGACAAATTCTGAAATCTGTGTCGATCTGTTCAGACGATTTGTCAGCAAAGAAAAGTATTTTCCAAACTTTTGAGAAATCTATGTCTATAGCTAAAGATTCCCAATAAGACAAGGCAGTGGGTTTAGAGAAGAGCATAGTTTGGAAGACAGCATATACAAATTTAGCATTTAACTGACATGATGTAACATTTGAGTCAGATATAGAAAACGAAACATCAAACGGTACATGATTAGTCCTGATTAATGATTGATTGTTGACAATTTCTACCCAAGAGGCAGGAATCGACTGACAAACTATAAAATAAGCAGCTTTTATGAACGTTTCAGTCAAATCAGGATGTTTAGTATGAACAATATCAACTACAGCAGTTGACGGTAGAAAACCAGGCACAAATTCATAAATAATGTCAGCAACAGTTACAATACCAGATGATATAAGGAAATCAAAACAAAGTGTTTTATCCTGAAACTTAAGTAGTGGATTATGAAACAACGGCTGGTTCACGAGTTGTTCCTGTACGACAGGCGACAATCTGTTGCCGCACGTGATTTCATCCCACGCATGAAGTAATTCGGCATAGAAAGGGTGAATGCGCTTGAGCGCCTCATTTACATAACATGTTAGAAATATATTTTCTCTTAAGCCCATATTTAAATACTTTGAAAAGAATATCAATGCTGTATATTTCCATACAGCAAAGAAAGAAGTGTCAAACAGTTTTCTGACTAATTTTAATCTAAATGCAAACATTTTATGCTTAAGACTAGGAATGTTTAATCCACCCTGTGAAGAAAGACCAACTGTGCAAGCACGTTTAATCAAAGGTGGTTTATTATTCCACAAAAAATTTGAAATGCTAACCTCAAGCTCTTCTATAACCCATGAGGGCAGAGGTAAAACATGTATAAAATACCACAAACGTGACAAAAGAAAAGTATTAATAACAATGGATTTTCCCTGGAGTGTTAAATTTCTTTGTCTCCAGAGGCCTAATGTACATTTAATTTTAGCAATTCTGTCTTTCCAGTTTTTACCCTCACAGATTTTTTTGTTTGGACCTAGAAAGACACCTAATATTTTTACACAGTCGTGTTTCACTGCAACAGGATAATTGAGGTTAATGTCATTATGATTATTTTTACCAAGACATAAAACTTCAGATTTTTCAACATTAACCTTGCCTCCTGTAGCATCACAAAACTCATTAATGGTATTAAACGATTCATTTACAGATGTGACGTCATTGACTGTAAGGGTGATGTCATCAGCATGTTGATACATTAACGATAAACAATTGCGATCTATTTGTATACCATGAATACTAGTATTGGCCTTAATCAACAGATTCAGAGGCTCACTTACTATTGCATAAAGCATACTGCTCAGTGGATCACCTTGTCTCACTGAGCGTGTAACGGGAAAGTACGGGGTTAAATTCCCGTTAATTTTAACACAACTCTTAATATCAGTATAGAGAATCTGTATCCAAGATATAAAATTAGCACCAAAATTAAACTTTTCTAGAGTCTTAAATATAAAATTATGACAAACTCGGTCAAAGGCCTTCTCCATATCAACAGTAACTAAAAATCTTTCAGCATCTATATCTTCGGTGAAATCGACCACATCTCTGATTGAAAGAATGTTATCAGAGATATCTCTCCCGGGGACTGAACTGGTTTGTTCAGGGGAGATAATTTCTTCCATTGCAGTTCTCAATCGGAGCGCCAACACACGAGAAATGAGTTTAGCATCAACATTGAGGAGTGATATAGGTCTGTAATTACGAATGTTGGTTTTATCGCCTTTTTTAAAAAATAAGCTGATGACACCAAGTTTCATAGATCTAGCTAAATGTTTGGCATCAAAAATAGCAGTACACATTTGTGTAACAACAGGCTTAAGAATATTCCAGAAATGTAAATAAAATTCTACTGTAAGTCCGTCGTTGCCGGGGCTTTTACGACGTTTCATGCTTTTTAAAGCTGTAGTTAAATCATCATCTGTAATAGGATGATCAAGTGATTCCTTTGTTTCATCGGATAATTCCTTTGAAACATGGTTAAGAATATTATTCTGCTTATCTGAGTCAGTGTCAGTAGCAGTATACAAATCAGAGTAGAAAGTAAACACATGATTAAGAATAACGTCTGTCTGGTTAGTTAAACCATTTTGTGTAACAAGTTGCTTAATGCAATTCTTTTCCTGCCGTTTCTTTTCCAAATTGAGAAAGAAAGATGTATTTTTATCCGAATCTAAAGCCCATTGAACTTTGGAGCGTAGAATAGCTCCTTCACACTGCTTTTGATCAACAATTTTTAAATCCTCTTCAAGCTCTTTTATTTTTGTAACATCATGATCTGAATTGTTCGACAACTTATCATATTCGAAACGAAGAGCATTTTGTAATTTAAAATATTTAGCTCTTTCGAGTCTTTTATTTTTAACAGCATAATGCATAGAATATTTTCTGATTTTATACTTTAAATTATCCCACCAGACTAAGATTTCACTATCGTACAAAGGGCAGTTAAAATTATCTACAATCAAATTATTTACAGCAGCAGTGTATTCACAATCAGCTAAAAGACTATTGTTAAAAATCCAAATACCAGGACCACGCTCAACTTTTAGTATGTCAAGATTAAGGTAGACACAATTATGATCACTCAATGAGGAATAATTAATGTATGAACTATTGGTGAATGGTATTAAAGGTCTGGATACTAATATATAATCAATACGTGACTGTTTCAAAATCCCATTTACTATTTGTGATCTGGTAAATTCTTTTTCGTCAGGATGTTTGTATCTCCAAATATCGACTAAATTATTGCGATAAATACAATCCTGCAACGCTTTGCTGCTGCTATTATTGAAAGTTGTAATACTTTTACTTTTATCAATACGTTTATCGATTATTTCATTGAAATCACCAGCACAGATTACATTATCACACTTGGCAAAATGGGACTCTAAAGTGTTATAAAAATCAATTCTGTTGGAAGCCTCATTTGGAGCATAAGCATTTATGCATGTATATTTTTCATCATCGACTTCAAACGTTGCTTTTAGTAATCTTCCTTCATTATCTTTATCTTCTATTTGTAAATCATATTGAAAGTTTTTGGATGTTAAAATAGCAACACCTCTTCTATGGCAACTAGGACAATTATTATATAGAATTTTGCCAGACCATAAATATTTGTAATTTTAATAAAAGTGTTATCCCAGAATGTTTCTTGTAAAAATACAATATCAACATAGCACATTTCAAACATTGCAAAACATTTTCTCATTTTATCCACATCTCTTAAACCATTTGCATTCAATGATACTATCAACATGATGACTAAACTAAAGTTTGTTGAACGAAACATTAACATATCAAGAGAAGTTGAAACTAATCAGTCTTACCTCACCAAAGTACATGTATGTACATATAGACAAAGATACGTCCATTTTTGAGTGTTTTATGTTTGTTTCAACACAGCCGCTTTCCATTTTGCTGACCGACTACCCACAAGCGCTTTTATTACATGATCTTTTGGTTTTGTCACACGTTTAAATTTTTTGCTGATTACAGATTTCCTTCGAACTATTTCCCATTTCTCAGATTGCTGAGTGTCTGTGCTTGACCGTGAAGCCTCACACTTGGTCTCAGATTCACATTTGGGTTCATCTACTTTACTGTTAGTACATTTATCATCATTCATATCATCGGATTCTTCAGTATCTGTGTTCATGTCACAATCATCAGCATTGTTCTGATCACGTGAACGGATTTTCATTTCGCTCACACTGAATATATTCTCAATAACGTCATGAACAATTTTTGAAGCTACGTGATAACTGTTTTCACTGCTTTGAGATGGAGCAACTAAATTCAAAGTCTTCTTACATGTAACATCAGATCTTTTGTCTGAAGATTCACTATTGTTTACAGTCTCTCGTGGCGTTGGCCAATCAATTTTATGTCCTTTAGGGATTTCGTCATCCCCAGACTCCTCTTCGCACTCTTCTTCATCCTCGTCGTCGTATCCAAAACATGAGCAAAAGTAAGGTTTTTTGTTGCACAGATGGCATCTTGGAACATCACAGTCATATTGTAAGTGGCCTGTATTGCCACAGTTGTTGCATTTAATATATGGACAATCTCTCTTTTCATGATGAGGTGAGAGACACTGAAAGCAAACCTTTACTTGATTATTATGAATAATTCGAAATGGCTCCCGTCCTTCATGCGTTTTCATCCACACTGTGTAAGGAAGTGACGTCACTTCAGATGGAAATTTCACAAAAGTATATCGAGTACCATCTTCCCATTTCGTACCTTTCATAACACGCCTTTGTATTGGTGTAAAGTCATATAATCCATACGAATGCAAAACATTTTCAATGTCCCTATCAGGAATGTAGCTGGGGATGTTCAGAAATGAAACGCACATTCGCTCACTCAGCAGGGGAGTCAGCTTGTACCCGACATCGTCAATCACAACACGTGAAGAGAGTTTTTTCGAACACTGGCGGTTAGCCAGGGTAACTTCAAAATAATCCATCTTTAACAAGCAGCAATAAACAGTTCCATGTCCCAAAATGTTTTCTAAGTACTCACAAATAGCCGTGGCCTGTGGTCTCTTGAGATCCTTGAATGAAATCCTCACAATGCAATCCTTCCCATAATGTCGGCCATTTGCAACAACTCCTCGACCCTCCGCTGGATTCTCTCGTCCCGTCTTGTCTTCCATTTTCCTGAATATTTCGGAAAAGTACTCCAAAATCTTCTTCACATTATGGCAATTCACAATATAAAACTCAAACCACAAAAAGTCTTCACACCAAACAAACACAAACGCAGAAAGACAGAGCAGCCTCCGAACACAACTTCACTCTAGCTTGCCAAGGGAGGCCATCAAGTGCTCTAACCACTGAGCTATGGAGGCTTCTGATTCTATGTCGTTTCAAGCTTTGGTCGTAGTCATGAACGATTTTCGAATACAATAATATCAACCAAATGGGCAATTGAATATACATGTATATGCCGTGTCATATGGATATGTTTTGATTTATTCAGGCAGTGATAAGTGTGCCTTGCAAGTGCCGTACAAACGTGGCGAGGCAACGTGGATGATATTAAAGAAAAATAAACTGTAGTTAGCCTCCAGTGAGGATCGAACTCACGACCCCTGGTTTACGAGACCAGTGCTTTTTTGTTCTTTTTTTTTTTTCTCTTTGATAAAATTTATTCATGCAAAATGTTTACAAAACATGTGAGAAGAGACACGTGACAGTGTACATATACATGAACAAAGCATAAAAATATCACAGAAGAAAGGAATATGTTGTAATCTCGATCTATTGTAAGAGTGAATTAGATATTCAGAAGTTAGCATACGAGATAAACGAGAGTGACCTGTGTGGATCCAGAACTGCCGGTTTTGTATTGTTATGTGAAACTTTAATTTTAACTATTTTCTTACGACAAGCATGAGGTTACCGAAGATATGTTGTGGTTACTTTCTTTAAGGACGATGTAGCTTTATACTAGTACATGACGTAGTAGCATACATGACGTAAGATCGTGGAGTATGTTTCCCTGGTTGAACATCCTCCGAAGGGCTTGATACATTCGTCGCGGTCTGGTTAAGAATGGTGAGGATGTTAATTATCGGAACTTTTGCCACGAGATGTCTCAATCTTATAAGTCGTATGCATGTCGTGTAGTTGAGAAACTCCAGTTTACCAGTTCACTTGCAGTATCACTCGTAAACGCACATGAAACTTTGATCGTGAAACGAAACGTTTTGATACTAGTGTCCGCAGAGTTATCTCCCTTCAAGTATAAAATACTCAGTCTTGACACATCAGAGTTTCTCTTGGCGAGGAAAAATCCCATGCGTCTATCAAAGGAAGACCGACCTCAGGTTAGCGCAAAGCGAATACAAGAAGAAACCGGTTTGGAGACTACTTTAAGGAAAGATAACTCTGAATTGTTGCTTTGCGCCTTCGCTTGATAATACACTCTTTGAAAAAAGTACGGAATATACGAATTTTAAGTTAAATAACAAAATAATGATTTCGTTTTGGATACAATCACCGACTGCAATTCATATAATATGAATTGCTCTACAACAGAGCACCAAAACGCAGTCCGAAATCCTGAACACGTGGCCGGGGTGCATATTCGAATTTGACACTTTAGAGAAAGTTCATCTTCTTCCTTGTGATCGAGATTTCATTCATTCTGATAGTTTCTGACTGTAATCCTTTGTTGGTCTTGTTTATCTGAGACTGAGATAACCTTTGATTGTTGTTTCGCAATGCGACGTCTCCAATATGCTGAACGTCTAAAACCAATTGGTATGCTTGAAACTGGCAGCCGTCAGTCTGAGGTTGCCAATTTTTTCAATGTTTCCCAGTCTGTGATTAGCAGATTATGGACGTATCACCAAACCCATAATGTTGATGATCATGACCGTTCAGGGCGTCTACGGTAAACAAAAAGATCCCAGAATAGGTTGATTCGTACCCAGGCCCTGAGATATCGCACTCAAACAGCAAATTAGATTGCTGCAAGCCTACACCAGGCTACTAGTATCCGCGTGACATGTCAGGCGAATGGTGTACACAACGCACGAACTGGGGAAATCGTCGGTGGTCACGTGTAATGTTCTTAGATGAGTCCCGGTACACTTAAGACTTCATTGATAGGCGTGGACGCATCTGGAGACGTCGTAACGAGCGCCATGCCAATGTTAACCTGAGGCAGCATGACAGTTTGGTGGTGGATCTGTTATGGTGTGCGGTTGGATCACTATGACTAACCGAACCCAACTCCATATCGTACAATGTAGAGTCACTGGCCAGTACTATCGGAACAATATACTGACACCCTATGTTGTCGCGTTTGCACGACTTGATGGGCGCCGTTTTGTCTTTCAGGACGACAACGCCCGTGCTCAGCGTGCAAGAATAGTCAATATAACCACCTGCAACGGCCATGGGATGCCCTGGCCAGCAATGAGCCCTGACCTTTCTCCCATTGAAGATGTCTAGGACTTCTTGGACCGACGTTTGCGTTCAAGAAAGAGAGGGAAGATGTGTTTACATCACTCCCAGATGACGAGCCTCTCTATATAACTGACGAGGACGTGCTACAAGCTTTTCGAAAAATAAATATACGCAAGACCATGGGGCCTGATCGGTTACCTGGTATTGTCTTAAAAGAATGTCGTGATGAGCTGTGTGCTATATTTAGGAAACTGTTCCAAATTTCTATTGACTCCCATAACATTCCACTACTTTGGAAAACTTCAAATATTGTTCCGGTTCCAAAAAAGCAAAATCCCACAGTTAAAAACGACTATCGTCCGGTCGCCCTCACATCTATTGTTATGAAATGTTTTGAGCGTATTATTAAGTCTTTTCTTCTTCAACAAGTGAAGCACGTTTTTGACCCGTTACAGTTTGCCTACAGGACAGGAAGAGGTGTTGAAGATGCCACCATAACACTTCTCCACAAAATATATACACATTTGGAACAAGCTAACTCTTATGTAAGGATCTTGTTTGTTGATTTCTCTTCGGCGTTTAATACCATTCAACCACATCTTCTTATGCAGAAACTGAAAGTAATGGGTGTTAATTCTCACATAATCAAATGGGCACAGGCTTTTATTGTAAATAGACCTCAGTATGTTAGTGTCAACAGTATCCGTTCATCTGTTACTTCTACTTCTACAGGGGCTCCTCAAGGCTGTGTCATCTCGCCAATACTTTTTATTTTATACACCAATGATTGTTTTAGCAAGGCCCGTAACTGTTTTACTATCAAATTTGCAGACGACGCAGCCTTGGTTAATTGCTTAAAGGATACTGAAGTACCTAACCGAAGAGTTATTGTAAATATGACTGATTGGTGTACAAACAACTTTTTGTTTTTAAATGTTAAGACAACGAAGGAACTTGTCATTGATTTTAGAAGAAAAAAGGCTGTTTTACACCCAATTGTTATCGGTAATGATGAGATAAAAATTATAAACAACTATAGGTATCTTGGTACGATTATTGATTTTAAACTATCATGGAATGCAAACACTGATTATATATACAAAAAATGTCAGTAAAGGTTGTTATTTTTGCGCCGTTTAAGGCAATTCCATGTTGATAAAACTATAATGGCACTCTTTTACAAAACATTTATTCAAAGCATTCTGACTCTTAATTTCTACTGCTGGTTTGGTAATGTGTCTGTTGCTATAAGAAACGAAATACTTAAAATTGTAAACACTGCAAATAAAATCATTGGTTTACCTTCTGAAGCTATTTCTAGTCTGTACGAGCAACAGATTATTAAAAAAGCTTGGAAAATCATGAACGATAGCACCCATGTTCTTTTTACTGAGTACAGGTTTTTACATTCAGGTCGGGTCTACGCCCGCCTATGTTTAAAACTAACAGAGCTCGTCTCTCTTTTATACCAACCAGCATTCGTGCCATTAACCACATTTCTTAAGTATTATTCACATATATATAGGATTTGTTATCTTTTATTTGTCATTGTCATAACAGCTTGTCTTATCGTCCTAAATTATTGTTATATGTTAATATTGTCTTACTGATCATTTGTTTTCTTATTGCTGTATGGTGCACACTAATTTCCATGGGGATAATAAAGTATTATCTTATCTTATCCTATCTTAATATTAAAGTATATCACGGCCTTTTAGTTACGAATTTCACTGCACTAAATACATGTCTACATATAAAGTACAGTCGAATCTGCCTAAATCGGACTCGATTGGGACCAGGGGGGGGGGGGGGGGGGAGAGAGAGTCCGGTTTTCTACAAAGTCCGGATTCGACAAATTTACCAACGATCTGCCCAGAATCTAAAAATAGCACAAACTACGACACTGGTCTTTCATTTACCGCCAACGATGTATTTCCTATTCGGCACATTATTAATTGTTAGGTACCTTCCACATGGTTTCTACAGGCGACACAGGCCTACATGACTACTGAAAATTAATGGCACAAAAGGTATCACTAATATGCTAAAAAACAGTAGAATGGTTTTGACATATGTCCCCCGTGTTAATTAAATATCACGAGATTATAAGATGTAAATGTGTTAAATAACCTAAAGTACTTATTATCCTTTTTTTGAACTTGATAGAGATACACCGTTCCTGCGTGGTTTTTGAAAATTCAATACTAGTATATTTTTTGTTATACGCACCCCCACCCCCCATTTAGCCCGTCGATGCTTTTTTAACGCATTTACAAATTATTAAGTTTTACAATATTATTTTTTAATCAATTGTAAATGTATAATAATTCATGTGTTATTTTTTGTAATTAAAAAAATGAATCTTTTATTATACGGCCCCCATTTACCCCCTGCAAAATCCGAAAAACTTTATTTTCAAGAGTGGCATCCACCCTGGTGTCGATCAGTGGTTATATAGCTATATTTCTAGCATGGATGCCATATTGTACTAAAAAATGCCATCGGGGGTCCCATTAGGATTTTTTGCCACCGTACTATCGTGTTTTGTTATTTCTTTTTGGAAAATCATGTGGACGTGTCTACGTATCTGTGTAATGGTAGTTGGGCCACTGATAATGGAAAATCTACATTTAGTGATGTCGTCCAAATGATTTATTATTCAGGAGGGTACGTCGTATGAAGGCGGGATATTCCTCCTGACCATTGAACTGGAGTTATACCCCTTTAAACCACCCAAGGTGAGGATGTTGTCTAGAGCAGCGCTTACTTAGTCAGGCGTCACATTGAGCATTCATACTTCATACTTCACACTTCATTATTTAAATTTCGTCATCATGATTCAACATTCATCATTCAAAAAGCTGTCACACGGGGCATTCATCATTCATACTTCATACTTCAAATAATT
>JAUELE010252701.1:0-10772 GCA_031471655.1 Diodora aspera | reverse complement strand
CCCCCCCCCCCCCCCCCCCCCCCCCCCCCCCCCCCCCCCCCCCCCCCCCCCCCCCCCCCCCCCCCCCCCCCCAGACCATGAATTTCCGCGCCGGGTGACACCAGCTCTAGTGACGTCACTGAAAATAATGCTGAACTATAATATAAGGCCACTTTAAGAAAATATCTTGTTTCTCATAACTTTTTTTCTAATTTAACTTAGGAAGGAGGAAGAAGAATTTTATTTTTTTATATTATTTATTATTTGAGTAATTCGATTTTGCTCACCAAGACAATTTCCTTCGCACGTGCTTCACGCAATTATCCTGACTCACGCGACTCCCGCATTCTCACATACTCGCAATCAAGCAGACACGCGCAACTAAAGCCCAAATCACACTACGATCATACAAAAAAAGCCCCCAGCAATATAGTGCTGGTCCCACAGTTTTTGGTGTGACATATTTTGAAAAACACGGCTTTAGAGTCTTGGAACAGCTTCGTATCTGACATTATGACAGACGGCAATTTGACTTCTTTAAAAGCGAGTTTGGCACATTAAAACGACATCGGATTTGAAAAAAAAACTAGAAAAATTCTCATTCTTAACAGTGCTTAAATTTTTTTTTAAAACTAGGGGCGGGCGGTTGTTGAGAAACAAGTAATTTTCTTTCAGTGGCCTAATTTAGCCTTAGTTTCCAGGCAATGTCACTCTTGTATTCAATTACAAGCGTGCTCATCAATTCCTGTGGCATTATGCAATGCATGAAGGAAATATTTAATATTACCATACTTCTTGCGTTTACTTCCTGGATATATGATAAATATTCAACAGTTGTATTGTTATAGTCACAATATCATCCCTGGTCGCTGTATTGACCTTGAGGTGAGTCATCTGATTCATTCACATTTATCCAGTGGGACTTTAGGGAGTGACTCAGACAAAATAGGGTCCCAATAACCCAATGCTTGTCATACAAGGTTACTAAATGGAGATATTTTACTCTTATTTAACTTTCATTTCTGTCGATCTCTTTTTGTTGTCTTCACCTTGCACATTACGTTGCGTTATAGCTGAACTATTGCCCTTGCAACGCAAAACACCATCTCAGCTCATTCACATTCAGTTCGGTTCATCTATTCCTGTGGGAGACAGATCAGCACATCTGCCAAGGAACCCGAAAGTTCTGGGTTCGAACCTCGCCGGAGGGGATTCGACATCCCCGAAGTTGCATATCGTCTTGTGTCCAGTGACAGTCATCTCCCTTAAGTTTCATAGCTGCAGTTACCCAGTTCTCTGCTGGCGATGCCAGATTTCTCTCAGCACTAAAATGACGATGTTTAAAGTGACCTTCCATGCTTTAAAGTGTATACAGAATACAACCAGAAGAAGAGTTTCGTTACGAATACTGGTGATGGTCTCTCATTAAAGGAACGTTCATACAGAGGCTCAAATATTAACCTTTGGGGATCGATGTGGCTATCCAAGAGATCGATAGGTGCCTGGATGTAAACAGAAGACTGCAAAAGACTACCGGTCAATTAAGCTTTGGGTGTTTTAAATGATATGGATATGCATAGCATAATTTGGAATGCAGTTTCCCTCGCCAACACATACGGAAACTGCATGTCTTCGTTACGTTAAAGTTAGATACGTGCTACCGAACGACAAAATTGGTCTGGTGCTGTCTGTATGAATAGTGTCATATTAAACTGTAAATCGCACATTGTAAAAGTATATCCCTAATTTAATAACGCCGTATTCCTTTAGTCCCGGCATATTTAGACGGATTTATTTTCTACTTTCAAACAGCCATTCTCATTCCGAAACTTTCGCTGAGGGGTTACCGAAGAATGTTCCGCCGGTTTCCCAATACTTTCCGAATGTGAGCCGAACGATTTATTTGCAAGTCTGACGTTTCCGAAGGTTTACGAATATTTTCAAGATTCGGTTGGAAAGTTCGGAATGCATATTTTTCTATTTTGTGGAATGGGGGATCCCAAACTAAATGAAGCTATTCAAGAGGCTAAACAAGCGACAAACAGGCTGTATCTGTTGTGCATTTTACGTTGTATGTACATAATTGTTATGTATATTTATAGCTCCATAAGTTGTTTTGACCACGTGTCTAGCTTCAAGAGTTAATATGAACTCTTCACTATTAATTGTTCATATGACATCTTCAATATAAAGAGTTACTATGAATTTTTCTATATTAATTGTTAATATGACGTCTGAATATAAACAGTTGATATGACCTGTTTAATATAAACAGTTGATATGACCCCTTAAATATAAACAGTTAATTTGGCCTCTTCAATATAAACATCTAATAGTATCTCTTCAATATAAACAGTTGTTATGACCTCGTCAATGTAAGCAGTTAATATGAACTCCTAAATATAAACAGCTAATGTGACTTCTTCAATATAAACATCTAATATGATCTCCTCAATACAAACATCTAATACGGCCTCCTCAATGTAAGCAGTTAACGTGAACTCCTCAATATAAACAGCTAATATGACTTCTTCAATATAAACAGCTAATATGACTTCTTCAATATAAACAGCTAATATGACCTCTTCAATATAAACATCTAATATGACCTCTTCAATATAAACAGCTGGTTTAACCTCTTCAATATAAACAGTAAATTTGACGTCTGCAATATAAACAGCTAATATGAATTCTTCAATGCACACAGTTAATATGACCTTTTCAATATAAACAGTTAATATGACTTTCTTCAATATAAACAGCTAATGTGACTGTTTCAATATAAACAGCGTATATGACCTCTTCAATGTAAACATCTAATATGACCTCTTCAATATAAACAGCTAATATGGCTTCCTCAATATGCACAGCTATATGACCTCTTAAATATAAACATCTAATATTACCTCTTTAATATTAATAACGACGAACTCCTTAATATTAACAATTCAGATGAACTTCTAAATTCAAACGTTAACGTTTCGATGAACTCGTCGGTACACAGCTTTGATAGGACTTCAACATCAACAGTTATTAGATGGACTTGTTCGACGCACCTTATTTCGAACCGAACGTAAACTACCCCAGGGATCTGATGAAAACAGTAAAAGCAACTCCCCTTAAAATTTAAAAACTAGCTCATTACGAACCGCTCCTAGTTGCTTTTCAATGTCAACAATCTACGCAGAACGTAATTTATTTACAAGTTGATTCAGTCCTTTACCACAAATGCTGAAAGTCATGAATTTACCAACGCAAATGTCTTAATCAGAATAAAACATAGACTGATCTTGATAAGATTCTACGAGAGAATCCACTGCATAAACAATTTGCTGTTGCTTCCTTTCGTCACAGCTGCGTCGGTTTGGAGGCTTCGTTAATTAGAAAGGATACTAAAATACTCAGAAGTTCACTAAGTTTACCTTGCGAAGAGAAGTGCACAGTCCTGGGCCCGTATGCAGGTGCTGGTAGTAGCTAACGTCGGAAGTAGGCGCCCACGCATCCCGTAGAGCTCAACGTTTAATTACTTCCGACGTTGACACTTACTTCCGCGCTACGGGCTTATTACCAGCTCATGCATACGGGCCCAGTATAACATCTCATCCCTCCAACATCAGTTGCATGTTAGAGGAACAGTTAGATGTCATGCATATGTTCAATGATGTCACGGCGCAGTGTTTGGCTTACTTTATATTTGGATAACAGTAAAATATTTTAGTACTCTGGATTATGATTATTTTGTTGCTAGTGAACGGACGTGAGGGGGGGGGTTGAGTGAGTGAGTGATACCATAAACTATGGCTGGTAACCGACAAGCAAGGGATGTGGTCATGAGCGCATTAGGCATCAGTGCGTATAAAATAACACTGAGGTAGGAGACGAACCCTTGATGTTTGAGCTCTGAGTTATACCATCGCTTCATCCAGGAGTTCCGAACTATACCGGCGTCTCATCCAGGAGCGCTGAGCTAAGCCACCGCCTTATCCTGGAGCTCTGAGCTATATCGCTGCCTTATCCAGGAGTTCTGAGCTATACCACCGCCTTATTCAGCCTTATCCAGGAGCTCTGAGCTGTACCACCGCCTTATCCAGGAGCTCTGAGCTCTACCACCGCCTTGCCAGGAGTTATGAGCTATACCACCGCCTTATCCAGGAGTTCTGAGGTATACCATCGCCTTACCAGGAGTTATGAGCTATACCACCGCCTTATCCAGGAGTCCTGAGGTATACCACCGACTTACCAGGAGTTATGAGCTATACCACCGCCTTATCCAGGAGCTCTGAGGTATACCACCGCCTTACAAGAAGTTATGAGTTATACCACCGCTTTATCCAGGAGCTCTGAGATATACGACCACCTTAGTTAGGAGCTCTGATCCATATCACCGCCTGATTCGGGAGCTGTGAGCTATACCACCGCCTGATTCAGGAGCTCTGAGCTATATCACCGCCTCATCCAGGAGTTCTGAGCTATACCACCGCCTTATCCAGGAGTTCTTTTTCTGTATCGTATCGTAAAGAAAAGAACCGTGAGGTTGATACCGTGATACGTATCGAATCGAAGAGTTAGTGTATCATTGCAGCTTTAGTCTTATGCAGATGTAACAGCAGTTTGCATGTAACGTCATCATGTAAAATTATGTTTGCCCTGTCTTCTATTTATTTGAATTACGACTGTGGTATACAATAATTAATGGTCTTTGTATTATTTGTAATCCGATTTCAAGTCACAATATGATGCAGGTATTATGTATAATTCAACGCGATGTGTGTGGATGCCGTTACGTCATTGACAAAATGACGGGTTGTAACATTATATGACATATGAGTGATTAGCTATGGACACCTGTTTAATACATTAAAGTATGGTTATGACCTCAGCGAATAGTACGTTGATGGTTTGATTATTTCCTGAATAATAATGCAGTGTAAAATGGTTAATTGTATGATTATATTAATAAATATGGACAACTTGGGCATTGTTAATTGCTTACCATAGCACGGCTGTGTGAGTGAGTGACTTTGGGCCTGATGTTGTTTTTAGTCCGGGCTGAAAGAGAGGCACCCGGGCGGGATTCGAACCATGATCACCAAGGCTGGCAGACCAACTGGCTCATCACTGCGCTCTAGTTCGAGTATCACTACTTGTCCTCTAAAATATAAATCAAAAAATTAAAAATTACAGACACAAATACTATTCGCATATTATTTCAGAGGTATTCCAGATGTTCGGGAAAAATACCTGGCCATGGCAATATTGCTTCATTATGCGAGTATTTGCGACTAATTAATGGCTGTATGTTCATGCAGAGCTACATATCCAGCACTGATGGGTATGCTGTTGTTAATCACACCCGGTAACAGTCCTAACTAGATGAGACCCAGTTAATCAATTGAATACTACATGCTCGGTGACTTACCACGTGTCCACTTTAAATATTTAATGGTGTAGTGCTCGTTCAATCAAATATTACACGTTCGTTAGAATCCCACATGTCGGTACAAGTGTACCTGTTCATGCAATCATTGTAGTACATAGAAAGCGCAACCCATTCTTCGAAATATTAGATATGCAAGAATTTGTTAAATCCTACATGCCGTTTAGATGGTCTTCAATTTGTACCCCTTAAAGCTGATCATAATAAACATTCATCAAGGTACTGTATATCCAATAGAAACTTCACATTCTGTCGACTTCTAATTCTGTGACTTATCCTCCTAAAACGATTGCCATAGAGCAGGGTGCTCAAACTAAATTGAATCTCTCTGAGGGAAATGTTAGTGGGATGGGGTGGGTGGGGGGGTCACAAATAATATCCATTGTACTTGGAATACATCTTTTGAGTCTGCCATTTCCCTCCTTTGAAAGAGTTCATGGAAACTAAAGTACATGTATAAGAATCTCGGCTTTGAAAATGTTTGAGATTATTTGATCAATAGCATGCATGTATTACAATTCAATCGATTCTTCATTGGCGATAACCCAGACACGGATAGACAAATACCTATGCCTGTAGATAAGTTAACATTGAGAGCAGTATATGACCTTAGGTAGAGCTCATATTCGTCTACGCATTTTACCTGTTTACCCACTGAGTTCAGTATAATAAAATTATATAAATTTATCAGAACATTTAATGTAATGGTATGTCATATTTGGAGTGTTCACAAGTTTTTGTCCTTTAAACTGAGACCCTCATGCAACACAGAATACCGGTTTACTGTGTGCATAATTTGACATCTTAGCTTATTTGATTTCGTGTTTTGCTTGACCACATATTTCAGTGGAGCTTCCAACGCGGAAATAAATAAAACATATTACTCAGGTACCATAATACAACAACATAATATATCTCCAGAGACTTAGAACTGAGTCTTTGACTTGTTATTAGATTCTTGTTTAGTGGGGTACTCCATGTGCAATAAACCAAAATATAGTCTTGAACACCTAACAGGATGTTACATTTGCACCAAATTTACATGTTGTTAAAGTGTTATTTACATTTTCATGTCAAAAGCCGGTTATCTCACGTCCAACAGTGAACTATCCATTCGGCAATGTTTTCTGCACCAGGTGAACGCTGTACATTTATGTAACACACTTCGTGCTCAACCAAATTAGAGTACTACAAACCCAAATACATGTCTTAGTGTGTATCCTCATGTATGTTCCATCAGCGGGGGAAACACCCTCATGCTAATTACGATTGTCACCCCTTACATGGAGCTCTATTTTGTCATATTAACAGTCATATTAAGGGCAATAATATCATGGTAAACTTAAAAGGACATGATCAAAGTTGCATCTCCAATACTGAACAAAAACTAAAAAAAACGTTCAAACCGGTTTGAGTACAACAACGATGTATCATCTAAATAACATCGAAATCCTAATTAAACTAATTGACAGTTAATTATAACAACATTTTATTCGCCGAGAAGTTTACTTCCTCGAACTCGAGAAAGGTTCTAAATGTTCCCCATTTTGGTGACGTCATCTTTTATTGGTTATAGCTAAAACGGTGACAAACCAAAACGCTGACACGCCAAACTTGGCGAAAACGGTACCAAACATGGCGAAAACGGTGACAGATTTTGGCGATAACTTGTCTCACTAAAAACTATTGGTCGTAATGGCGGAACCGATGACACTTTTAAAAATCACATGTCACCGTTATGACGCGTCACCATTTGAGCCAGTTTCCTATTTGCTTACCTTCCCAAAATGCAATGCGCAATCAATTTTTAGTGTTAGACTACTACGGAAAATCCCTTTTCTTTATCGCCTCAATTAGTGTGAAATCTTAGTGTGATATTATATCACTAGATGAATAGAAAGACAAGCTCTGAACATATATTGACATACCGGCATCTTTGATCATGCTCCTTTAATTGATCTTTGATTCTTTAAATTAGAATTGTATCTGATATTGTTCTTTGATTTACTAAATCTTTTGGTGCATCCAAGAAACTATTGTCTGTATTTCATCACGTCTGCGAATGCATCTATCCAATTATATGGGGATAGCAATAATAATTAACATGGGTATAGTGCACGTGTATCAATGCAGTACTTGAATGCAATGTTGCTTGCACTAAAATACCACAAGACCTAGTAGATGTCATAAACCGACTCATAAAAAGAATAAAGATACTGTTCCATCAATGATCCTGTAAGAGACTACATCTGAGGACAAAGTGACTATACTAACGTCGATAAAATAGTCATTGCTATAGATGATATTTTTAATTATTCGATATCCTGAGTACGTTTCAGTTAAATTTATTATGATGATCATCTCATGACAACATTAAATCCATTTAAGTAACTTTCTGACTGAAGTTTCAATACGCAGAGACCTGGCAATGATGACGTTTGAAAATGATACTCCTCTCATATTAAAGACAACGTGTTTGAATGATATGATTACAATATAAGCCACATGAACAGCATGAAAATAACAACATCATAAGTATCTGGTAACGTTGAGATCTCCAAGATCATTCACAGAGGTTTCAGGCAAGCAAATTAACAGCAGCATCGCTGTCTGTTTCATCTTTAACACCAACTTACTGTTATATAAGGTTATATACATTGCATAGGAAACCATCAGTGTAGTATATACTCAGAATTTTACCACTGAACAAAGGCGAGTCGGTAAAGGGCGAATATATTGGCAGATGATGTTGTGCGTATCACGTGACTAAAACTAAATGATTGTCTGGGGGCAATTTTAATGTAATCTCACATACCCAGGAAATATTGGAATATATTCCATAAGGGCATTACAATTATGAGGTCACAATCTTTTGATTAATGACGCTACATCTTATTGCAGAGGATTTGGAGTATGTCTTTTAAAGGGATCAAGTGGTGCATGTGTATGGCTCAGAAGAAGACAGGTTATTATGACATGAAATGTGTTTAAGAAATGAGAAAATGGATTATTCATGATAGAGTGACGTCAGCTCATTTCATAATTATATCATTTATATCAAAGTGAGTCGGTGGTTAAGTTTAATTTCTACTCACCTTTACATGTTTTTCCCTGCTGTCTGTCATGTAGCCCATGATTGGGATACCCACGAACTGACCCAAGGTATTGATAGAGTGAATCGTCGTGGCATTGCCGAAAACTACAAACACATGTATAGATTTTTCTCCCAGGAGTTGACAAATTTGGTTGATGGTCTCTTTCAAACCCTGTTGGGCCACCACAGCGTCTGCCCTGAGTTCCACCTCCTTGCTGGCGTTGTTCTGTTGACTGATGGATGTAAAGAACAACTTTTTGAAGTTGTCGTAATCAACGGCGTCGAACACGGCACCTATGTTGACGACCGGAAGTTGTTGTAGCTGCTGCCCACTGATCGCTGCTGTTATGGACAAAATGCTGCACACTATAAGCCAATGCATTGTCCCCCAAACAGATAAAACTCTGTAAGCATAGCTTAGCTTAACGGCACCCTCCTGCCTCTTTCCTACAGGTTTTCTGTCGGTTACCTCCAACACAATTACGTCCACACACGCTATAGCAGTCTACATGGTGTTACGGATGTAGAGCAAAGATTTCTGGTGCCGTCGACATGACACGCATATGAGGCAAGCTGCAGAACAGTCACATTACAGAAACAAACACGATACACGCCCATGTGTACATTTGTGATAATCCCAGTGAACACTTATCCATCATATAAATCCAGTGGCGACTGCACGTACAGACTGGTAGGGACAGCAATAAGCACAGATGTTGTTGAAGATGACGAGTATGCCCGGTGTTCGGCGAGTCGGCGGCGGCAACAGAAGCGGCAGCGGCAGCTGTGTAGAGGAAGTAGAAATGCCACGATTAACGAGACGACCTCCAAACGTTTTCATGTCCAAGTAAAGATTAGCAGATCCCCTGGTCATCTACGCGGCATATCTCTCGTCCAGAATGCCATCGGTAGAAAGGAGTCTGCTCTGGTCACCAATCCTGAGGGATGCGAGTAGTTTACCCAGAGGCTTTTCCACACCACAACCTACGTCACGAGAGACGTAAACGCTGCCTGAAGATTCAACATGCATCGGTAAAATGATCCTCCAATTTTAATGAAATAAAAACCATCCGAAAACTCACGTAAGAGCGATGTCCAAACACTCGCTGGCTCCGCGTCGATTTCTTCCTAACCTGTCCACTCCTCCCCCTCAACTTACCAGGTCCATCCTACCAGCAAATCCACGCTTAAAACTAGAATCCTTACTCGATCTAATTGCGAAGTGAGATTACGAATAAGTTTTTCATCACACTCGGTACGGGGACACCAGAAGATGGCTTCAAAGCTTTCAGGGAGGTTGCCTCGTCCCCAAATGCCAGTTCAAGGCGTCCGTTTTCAAGCAGTATATTCCGTGTGTGCAGTTAGAGAGACTAGCATCAATCTAACACTACTAACCGTACTTCCGTAAGGCTCAGCTCCGCGGCTATCGGCTTGTAGAGGCGCCGACACTACTGCACCGACCAGCTCTCTCCACGGCTCGAATCAATGGACGTCTACGCGTAACCAGAAGCTTAGGGCAAGATAAGAGATGCCCCCAGTCGTATGCTTGTGACAGTTCAGCAAGGAAATCTGCTAACATTTATGTGGTTGGACACACACACGCCGGACGCCGGAGAACATGCCTCTGGATTTTAAACTGCAGCTTGTCATACAGTGTTACCCGGATTTCTGTTCTCTCAAGGACGTATTATAAATCAAAGAAGCATTAACTTAACCTATGAGAATGTATGTGTTCCTTCTCTCTCATGTTACAGCTCGTGATATTGATTTAATCATAGGTGTTCATGCCATTTGAAATAATATACTTCATAGTATATGTGTTATTAGTAAGTATCAATTGTAAATGTGTTGATATTTATACTATTTGGTTCTTGTAAACGGTTATTCTATCTCTTAATTTTTGGCGATAATTTACAATAAAAAGCGAGCTGAAAGTTGTAAAGAAACATTGGTGATAGTTAAAGTTAATGCACTCCAGACGCTCAGCTTTTCTGGGATTACTTCATACTACTGTACGCACGTACGTAGACATGTACATATAACCAATGTCCTATCAGATCTTTTGTCAATTCAACCTAGCTTTTCTTTCCACATTAATGTTTTGGAAGCTGTATGTGTTTACGTACATTGAAGCTAGCTTATTTGTTGCATCGCTTCGCCTATGAACATCATCATCATCATCATCATTGACTACACCAGAGGTTCACAAACTAGCGGCGTGGAAACAAATTTCACAGTGGAGGAGGGGGTACTGAACTCGCT
>JAUELE010252690.1:0-10772 GCA_031471655.1 Diodora aspera | reverse complement strand
CCTTCAAGACTTGGAAGGTTTATCAATGAGATGATGTCAATCAAATTACACTCACCGAAATCCAAGCATCCTTTTGACCAACTATGGCATAAAGACGTAAGGGAAAATAATATCAATCTTTTAGTATACTTTCTTTTGGATGTTAGTATATAACAATTCAAACATTCTCAATTCAAAAACAATACCGGTATTGCCGAATTCGATGACATACAATACATCAAAAGCTTACATGTTGGCAGCTCTGTATCATACATCATGTAAACACGTTTCAGGCGCAAAGCGTCAGTCGTAAGGACGTATTACCGACTAGTAAGAGAAGACTGTTCTGAACAAGATCAGCCTAAGCAATGAATAGCATTTCTAATCATCTAAAAAGACATCTATATAAATCCATATAATCGGAGACTTATTTGAACCGACACAACACCATTCTCCACAAGCCCCATGGAGTTTTCGAGGAACACACCTCAAACATAGGAAACCAGACCAGTACATTGTACTCTAGAACATATATAGGGACATATATTAACTGTTATTTATACATGTTCTGATTCATCTTATGCTAGGTGAAGTAAATAAACAATTGATTACTGTAACTTTATTCCCCAGCTCTGTGCAATGCAATCGACGTGATGTCCACAGCTATTTTTGAATGCAACGAGGACTACTCCATGTTCAACGAAGACCAGGAGTCCTATGGTGCCAACTGGACAGTCTTGAATCCCAAATCCAGCACCCGCAAGGAGTACACGTACACATCCGCCAAAGTTCTCAACGGATACCCCTATTGGGGACTACGTGCTGTCTATGGAGGAGGCGGCTATGTGCTTGAGCTGAAGGGCTCTAGACCAACTCTTGAGAAAGCCATGACTGTACTTGAGAAAGAGAAATGGATTGACAAATACACACGTGCCGTCTTTGTAGAGTTTACTGTTTATAATCCCCAGGTGAATCTGTTTGCCATAGCTACGATTATAGCGGAATTTCAGTCCAGTGGAGGGGTGGTTGGGTCATATCGCTTCGAACCTGCTATGCTTTTGCCTTACATGACATCTGTAATGTTATTCCAGATTATTTGTGAGATCATCTACTTCTGTTTTACAATTGTCTTTATAGTCAAAGAGGTACGAACATTCCTCAAAGAGAAATCCAAGTACTTTAGATCCTTTTGGAATCTCATTGAACTATTCATCATCATAATGTCGGTTTCTGCGATAGTTGTCTACTTCTACCGTCTGATCGTCACCAACTCCCTCACTAGAAACTTCAAACGAAACCATGGCAATGAATACATGAAGTTTCAGTATGTTGGATACTGGAACGAGCTTTTCTCGTACATGATTGGATGGCTTGCCTTCTTCGGCAGTCTGAAGTTTCTCAAACTTCTTCGGTTCAACAAGAGAATGTCACTGCTGGGTTCCACTCTCAAGAACGGCGCTCACAGTATTCTGCACTTCAGCTTGATGTTCTGGGTGGTCTTCCTTGCCTTTATGCAGCTTTTCTATCTGACTTTCATGACCATCAGTCCACCTTTCTCAACGTTCATCAAAGCTGTAGAGTCCGGAATCCTCATGATGATGGGCAAGTTTGACATCTATGGCATGCTGATGGTGGAACCCATCTTGACCCAGGTCTACGTGTTCTTCTTCGTGGTCACAGTAACCTTCATCCTGGTGAACATGTTCTTGTCCATCCTCAATGAGACCTTTGGATCCGTCCGCGTGGACATCCGAAAGCAGAACAACGACTACGAGATTGTGGAGTTCATGGTCAACCGCTTCAAACGCTGGATTGGATTTGGAACAGTGACAGCGTCTTTGGAACAAGCCTCTCTCAACGACAAATCAAACCAAGATCCGTTCAGTAAGGACACCGTGGAAGAATTCCCAGATCGCATCGACCGTTTACTGAGCTCCATTTCCAACGTGTACATGGATGACATTATTGATGGCAACGGAGAGAACAAAAAGATGGCGATGAAGCATATGCTGAAGAGAGGGAATGCTGAAGCATTCACAGAAGATGGACCGACGGCCGTCCACACCCACTAAATGCACACTACATTGGACGACCTGAAGCAGTTTGATTATGAACAAGGTCTCTCCGACTGGCATTGTAACCTTTGTTGTAATTTAATTAATTTCTTGTCAAGAAGATATTTGTGTCGTACAACTAAAACATCGTGAAACTGATAAGGTATTCATATCTTGAGAAAGTGCTTGATATGTATGACACACTGTAACAACACTGCCGGGCAAAAGAAACGATGCAAAGATGTTGAGAGACTACTGAATAAATTCACATTGCGTTGAATATGCAAGAGATATCCCTTCAAGATTAGGAAGTTTTATCAACGATATGATGCCAATCAAATTACACTCGTTGAAATCCTAACATTCTTTTGATCAGCTATGACAGAAAGATGTGAAGGAAAATACTAGTAACTGAAATCATTTGGCATCGTTTCGTTTGCCCGGCAGTATATGTATAATTAATATGTTCAAATATTGAGAAAAGCTTTGATTGCATATTCAAGTGAGAGATATAAAAGTTGTATACATATGTGGTCAATTTCAGGATTTTCTTTTATGGAACGATGAATACCATAAAAGTATGTACATACGGCAAATAATACCAAATAAAATGCCATAAAAGAGTACGCAAATGCTTTCCAACCTTTCCGATAGAATCTTGAGTATATTCGTAAACCGCCGGAAACGTTACACTTGCAAATAAATGCATTCGGCTCATATTCAGAAAGCATTGTGAAATCGACGCAAAATTCGTCGGTAAATCTTCAGATAGGTCCGGAATGAGGCTATTTGAAATAAAAAGAAAATACGTCCGTCTGCATCAGCCGGGACTATGGGGATACGACGTTATTTAATTAGGCATACACTTTTATAATGTATGATCGATTTACAATTTATGTAATTTATTTCATACAAATAGCATCAGACCTATTTTAGCGTTCGTGATCACATATCAACATTAATGAAGGTTGTATCGTCATGTTAAATTGTGTCAAATATTTGAAATTGTTCCGGTTATATTTGCAATTTTGTTGCATCCACGCATCTATATCCGCAAACAAAATGACCTATTTGTGTGCAGTCACGATGATTCGATTGAATAACTCCGACACCTGTTGCGCACGGTCACCGTGCCTTATATGCTAGCTGTGTGAAATAATAAGCCACGTATTATAATTTGGCAAATTATACTTTAAAATAAAATAGAATGCGTATAATGCCATTGTATCATATTATATCTCTCATCGTTATACCAAGTTCAAAGGAAGCTAAATTGCTGTCATTGATATTATTGCTAAATGTGCATAATTATTTCCCAAACGTTCAACACAAATAAGATATGTTGGAGACTGTTTGATAGTGCCTCGTGCGTAGTTACAAATCTGTAAAACCCAATAACGCCTCATTTCAAATGTTACTACAGCGTTAGAGCGCAGAGTAAATACATGATGTAAGTGTATTTTATGTCATCACATGTAACAGAGCTCTCAAATACTGTGCGTGGTGTCTCGGCGTACGTCCTCTGTTTACGCTGCACTGAAAAGAGTCAAGTAAATCATAAATAAATACATGCTGTTTTACACAATTAAAACGTTGATTGAAACCAAGGCCAATTTAAACAATCAGGTCTCAGCTTGCATGTTAATTTAACCACACCTACGCTTAATAATTTTTAATTAACTGATGACCTATTATTCACTAAGTGAATGCATTTAAAGTTGGGTACTTGATCAAAGTCAATATTTTCTGTTTGTAAAACAACTTTGGGAACGATAGTGCTGATAGTGCTTAATATTCTTGCCTACTGTCTAACTGAGATACATATTAAATGTCAGGGGAGTCATTTAATACGAAAGGCGTTCGCAAACTGTCTGATTGATCTTATTGTGCACACTGTTACATTCTACTTGATATTCGTTATTGTGACTACTGTACGTGCATATATCTTGAACAGCCTGCCATGCGCGCAACAAGTGATCGCGGGTAATCTGCAACAACGTAAAAAATGTACCGATGCTCAACAATGTTTTTGATAGTTGCAAGATTGTCAAAACATCTGGTTTGCATTCGGCACAATCTGTGACGTGTCACCATTTGTATGCAACTGCTTGGAAATCTCCATGCTGCGATGGTTAATGTTTCACGCATGCACAGTAGAAGTCGCTTTCTTGTAGAACTGGAAGGAGTCGATTTATAAATACAAAAAGAATATCGAATGTGTCTCAATCTGCCAGGATAAAGGGGATACGACGTTATTTATTGACGCAAACACGTTTTTAATGTCCACTCTTCAGTATATGTTATTTATTTAACACTGAATGCTCCAAACAGACATGTATGTCCTGCTTGGGAACACTTTATGTAAATTATACAAGTAATATATTTCACCTTATTGTATTCTCTGATCATGTCTCACAAGTGCACTGAGTTCATACACTGAAGATTTTCGCTATATAAGTGCTATTCATTATTATTACTCTTAATGCCATTTTGATGCATTGTACTGTTAAAATATTTGGGTCACAGTTGCATATTAGCCAAGTTATGACTTTCTGAAAAATGCATTTTAAGAACGCTTTTCCGTTAAACATGTATACCTTCACACTGAACCACGTAAGATCCTTTTCATTTGGATACACATGTATAATGCTCATGTTATGCTCCTTCTGTGGTTATTAAGTGAATGCACACCATGTCTTGTCAGTGAAAGGATTGTTTTACACCTTCATTGCACGTTCAATTTGCCCATGAATGACATAAGTTCCACTCACACCTCATACAGAACATGTTTTAATTGGCAAAAGCACACAATATGAAGTTAGTACCTTAAACCAGAATACACGTATGCTTATTAAGGTATCGAAATATGCCATGTTTTACCGCTTGTAAACAGAGTTTTGTTTTGATTTTGAAAGAGCTATTTCTCTGAATTCACAACATTCATCTAGCGTGGCTGGTGGCCTTTCACGTTGACGCACTCGTCCGCCCAAGATATCCAAGACATGTTCAGTGGGGGAAAGGTTAGGACTCATTGCTGGTCAGGGCATCCTATGGATATTGTGCCGCTGAATGTAATTGCATGCACACTTATCAATGGTAATGTGATGCGTTCAGGCTGTTTTTTCCGATCCATGTATTGACATGTATAACAGTCACACACATCAATTTTTTATATTTTGGTGGTGGGTTTGTAATGGAGTTGAATAGATGGTACCCTTTGATACTAGAAATGTTTTAAAACTGCACTCCTGATAGACAAACATGAAATATGACACGGCAATTTGTTCAGTTCCAGCTGATTTGTTCATACATTTCGGGAGGCTATGGAAGAAATGTGTCTTCAGGTACGAACCTTATATCATAAACTGTACATTACCAAAATACCAAGCTTAGCGAACGTAGAAAATTGTGTATTTAGTAAAGTAAAGTTTGTAAAATCAAGAAGCTAACTGAATACACTTTTTGGTACACCTGTCCTTGGTTCCAAACTCTCAGCGCCTATTAGCTGACAAGGAACCAATACCCATAACGAGGCTTGTTCTCTCATTCTTCAAGCCTTCTGCAGGTATGACAGCCCATTCTGAAATGGTACATTCTTATTTGGATACATACAACATGCAAATGTATACCGACTTCCTTGACAAGGATATATCTGTTTACTGCAGTGACGACTGCAATTCATACATGCTTGTTTCTCTCAATTGTCATGCTTTTACGTAAAAGACAAATACGTCAGCGTTTTGTTGTATCATTGTATAGGTGTGTGAGTCTTCTCCGGCATGCAATGTCGCCAATTGAAGAGGATCGAAGAATATGCCGATGTCAGATGTTTCTTAACTTGTAAATGCCCCGTGTGGCTTCCGGGGAGTGGCGTGGTGTCACTTGGATAGAATAGGACCGCAGTAACCCAATGCTTGTCGTATAAGGCGACTGAAATGGGGATCTTTTGCTTTCTCTTTCTTACTATCGATCCTGTGTTGTCCCTTTTCCTGATGTGCCTCTTGCATACCACATTGCGCTATGGCTGAAATATTGCCCCCTGCAATGTAAAAATCTATTTCACTCACTCACTCATTGTACTGATACACCAGGATGTGGCCATGATGAAACTCTGCACCAGATCATCACTGCATATAGCAAGATTGCAAAGCAGAACTCAATCTGGGACCTTTGGAATCATGAGCAGGTGTTCCACCGACTGAACGATTCCCAGCCATTAGGCTGTTATGGAATCTTATCAGATTGTGTAGGGGGCATGGGATGACGCCTTGGTCAGCGTGTCAGCCCAGTGATCCACCAGCCTTGGCAATCATAGTTCGAGTCCCGCCCAGGTACCTCTGTTTCAGCCCAGAGATTGGAGCCTCACATCGACATGATGTTGGTGACACTGTGGTGATGTGGCTGAAAGATTGCTGAAAACCACGTAAAGTCCAAAATTACTCCTCACTCGCTCATCCCTGTCTGATGGATGAGTGTTTGAGCATGTGGAGCTATGTATTCAATCATCACAAGATTTCAGTGACAGATTACAGTAAGAAACCGAATTTGGCAATTACTTCAACATGAGAGTGGCTAAGCAGGGACTAGAGTATGTTTACTTTGTATAATATCAAATCCTTATAGTTTGGAATGAGGTAGTTTTAAGTTTGTACCCCATGGGGAGTGATGTGGTGTTACTTAGAAAGAAAAGGACTTCAGTAATCTAATACTTGTCGTACAAAGCGACTATAGTGACGATCTTTGCTTTCACTTCTTTCTGTTAATCTTGTCTATTGGGACAGCTAGTTTTTAGCCTAACATTTGTTCACCTTGGAGAGAGGAGTCTGCAAATCATGTAATATAGCTGGAATATTGCTGAAACCCTGAAAAAAATTTAAATGCTTGAAAATCAAGGGAAAAAATCAGGGTGGGGGAATCAGAAAATATATATATAGTGCACTGAGCTCATATCTCATCTTTTTAAATGATTGACAATGATGTTTAGATTCTGATTGTCAGTTTGTTTGTATTTTTTAACATTGTGTTCAGCTTGCCCACAGAAGCAGGTCAACTGGTAGAGAGGTGGTGGACAGTTAGGTCTTGTCTTTGTCATGTTGATATAAATTGAAAGACAGCTGAAAACTGCATTAAAATCCAGAATACCTGTTGAAAGTGATAAAAACAAATTTCTTTCTAATCAATATGTGCATGGAACTGATATTTTATCGCTGACATGAAAATCTGTATTTACATTAGGTTCGTGAAGCAGCGTACAAAATATTCTTGTATCCTGACAAGCATCAAATTGAACTCTTGGATACTTTGTTACAAGCTCGACATCAGCTTGCAAACCTGGTTGGATTTCCCACCTATGCACATCGGGCCACAAGAGGAACCATACTGGAAAATCCAGGTAATTTGGTTATGAAACTAAATACACATACCAAGAGCTAAATGTGCATGGTAAAGCATTTTATGATCACAAGATCAATCATGGGTTATCATATTTGTATTTTCAAGTAATTATATTGTTATTATCTTGTGTGATACAAAGACTTGGCTCTTTTCAGTTCAAACTCTGCTTGGTTCATGGGCCTTCTGGGAAGTTACATTGTGTCACATGGAATAGGGCCCCAGTTATCCAATGCTTGTCGTACAAGGTGACTAAAAGGAGAATTGTTTTGCTTTCACTTTTCTTTTTATCGATGAATCATTGGTACTAATTTTCCCTTGGTACGTACCTGGTACATCACATTGCATTATGGCTGAAGTATTGCTCTTGCAATGTAAAATGTTATCTCAAATCAGCTCAAGCCCTGCTCAGGTATGATACTATCTCTTGTCCAGCACAGAGATGAGTGAACCTTAACACCAATGTAGGTGACACTCATGAGTTGGATGAAAGATTGCAGACAGCTGTATTAAATCTAAAATCACTGACTCAGTTATCTTGTGTTATAACAATTTTGTATGACCTCTACAGAATCTGTGATGACCTTCCTGACAAGTTTATCAGAACAGCTGAAAAACAGGTAAAGTAACTAAGTGTTCATTTCTCTTTGTACATTAGTTTTGAACATTGTGGCTTTACATTTGATTTAAATGATACAAGAAAATTCTTGCTTTGTATTGTAAAGAAACGTCATCAATTAACTCAACTTGTTTGTGACAAGTAAGGTTTTTGTGATCCTGTTGGTCTGTCATCTGTCACAATCATCTGTCCCTAAGGCCCTGTGGGGCTTCCGGGGAGTGACGTGGTGTCGCTTGGATAGAATAGGGCCTCAGTAACCCAGTGCTTGTCGTACAAGGCGACTAAAATGGGGTTTTTTTGCTTTCTATTTCTTACTATCAATCCTGTGTTGTCCTTTTCCTGATGTGCCTCTTGCACATCACATTGCGCTATGGCTGAAATATTGCCCCCTGCAATGTAAAAATACAGTTCACTCACTCACTCTTAGTATCTAAAAGACATGGGAAATAAACTTGATTTAATTAATTTAAATTCCACCACCAGATGGCGTTCCAGTTGGGAAGAGTGAAACTGATCTTCTTCGTCAAGAAGCAGACATGCCCCTCGATGAACTCCTGTCGAAGTACAAGCAGCCTACCCCCGGAGCATTTCGTGAGGTCCGCAAGCTGCAGCAAGACCAAGTTCTCTCCCCTGCTTTAAGACCTAAAATCAAAATGTTTTCTGGAGATTGCGCTGAAGAGGCAGATTCTTCCATAAGAACTGGACATCTGCTCGATTCTGGGGAGGGTGACTCAAATAACAGCAGTGGGAACAGAAATGCCAACAATAGCAATGTTTCTCAGTATCCTGTGTCCTCAAATGTTGAGGACAAGCTTATTAACGGACATGCAGATAATGAAAATAATCTCAACAAGGAGAAGGAAATTCAAGACAGCTTGAATCAGCAGAAGATGGGTGATGATGCAGTATCTTCCTCTTCCAGTGTTGACCAGGACTCGAAAATCTCAAAAGATCCACAGACTGATTGTAGTGATAAGAACGTGTCACAGTCGACAGATAGTATATCTCAGTCGAGTGATAATAACGAGCCTGGCAACATCTGCCAGTCCAGTGATAGTTATCCCGGTGAATCAGAAGCGTGTCCTGTGACGGCAGGAGGGAGTGCGGAAGCTAGTTCCAGCAGTGTCACATCTTATTTATCGAGCTCAGCGGACAGCATGGCAGCTTGTTCAAGCTCATCTGGAGCTGGACCGTCAAGTTCAGTTGATGAGTCCGGCCCATCTGCGAGTGCAGGAGGAAGTGGAGAAAGTAGCAGCATCGATGATGAGCCTGGACCCAGCGGAAGTGGGAAAGTGGGCCGCAGTCCAGGTGGAATCATGGAGGCAGACAGTGACGACGACGATGAGGAAGACGAGGAGTATGAAGAGGAAAGGTATGATTTTAGTCCAAATTATCAGATGAAAAATATTTCTCCTCCATCATATCCAATTGTGTATTTGAATGAAAATTATGATGAAATGGTTTGAGTACTGAAGTCGGGTCCATCAGGGTTTTATTGCGACGTTAGTTGAGCCTGAATTTCGTGTATTTGTGGGGATGCAGCTGAAAGGTCATTGAAACCAGTTACTCGGTATCACTTGTCATGTGTTTTCTCTCCCTGAGAGAGATGTATTCTCGGGGTTTTCGGGGAATGACATGGTGTTACTTTAAAAGAATAAAAAACCCAGTAACTCAGTGCAACTAATATGGGGATCTTTTGCTGTTTTGTCGATGTGTGCCTTTTACATTGCATGTTATGGCTGAAACATTGCCCAGCATTTCAACTTTCCAATGTAATTTATGTATTGAAGTGACCTCTGCACATAACTCCAGCAGAACATTGACCAAGATGAGCATTGACCAAGATGAGCATTAATTTTGCACCTAATGCTGATCATTTTCGTCCAGAGGTGCCAAACCTCTGATCATTAATTTCAAAACAAAAAATAACCTGACTGTCGACTACTGTTTTCATATTGTGCATTTCATTTTGTGTACAGTGTAGTGAGAATGATTATTTATGATACAGTGAAGATGAGGACGAGGAGGAGGAGGAAGAAGAAGAAAAGGAAGAAGGAGAAGAAGATGATGGGTTTGTAAATAACCCTGAAATGGATATGACAAATGAGGAGGTGAGAGCGTCACTATAGTACTGTTCTTGTGTTAAGTAGTCTGAGCGAGGTAATGACACTTGAGGTGGTATATAGGGTGTCAAATTCAACATTTCAAATACCCCGTGAGGTTTTAGGGCAGTGACGTGGGGTCACTTTGGAAGAATAGATCTCCAGCAAAACAAGGTTTGTCGTACAAGGTGACTAAAATAGAGATCTTTTGCTTTCACGTTCCTTTCTATAGATCCCTTTTATGAACTGTCTTTTCACTCGGTGTGCACCTTGCCCATCTAATTGCACTTTGGCTGAACTATTGCCCTTGCAATGTAAAATATCAACTCGATCTAGTTTGGATAAATTGAATGAGTAGTTTAACACACTTTTCTTTCTAATGATATTTATTTTAACGTTTTTACCCTGTGTGTGCAACTTGCACATCACGTTGCATTATAGCTACAATATTGTGCTTGTGACATAAAACGTCCGAACTCGACATATACCGCCTCGTTTCTAACCCAGTTGATAAAAACCTTCTGGAAACCGTGTTTACTTGTTTCATTGTCATGTCAGTTGCCAGGTTTTTCAAAGAATTGCCCCCCGTGGGGCTTCCGGGGAGTGATGTGGTGTCACTTAGATAGA
>JAUELE010252679.1:0-10773 GCA_031471655.1 Diodora aspera | reverse complement strand
TTGATAATTTAGTTGATAATTGTTAATTAAAAGCCCTACCCAAACTGTAAATATGTAAAATAGAAGAAAATATAAAAAATAAATTGTTTCAAACATTTTGTGAAGTTATAAAGTTGTCTTCATAAAAACGTACAAACGCCCGCAATATGATGGGTTCCGGCTTCACGCACAGACTTTTTATATCACAAAGCTGTGCAGTAAACCGGGATCCGTCATATTGTGGGCGTTTTCGGGCTTTTTTGTTTTTTCGCCCCAGGCACTTTATTTTTGACCGAATTTGAAAATTTTGGGGGCAGACAAACTTAGAAAGAGGGTATCTTTCCTCATGCTTCTCCATCATTTGGCACATTTTTTTATTTCCCCCTCACCCCCTCACTAAGTGGTTAACTACATCCCTGAATATTAAAGTGGGATGTAGATAAGGTTAGGTTATGCCTTAAATCCTGTAAGGTATCATAGTTCTGAGTCTGTAAATGACTTGGCGTTGAATGTAACATCTGAGAGTGGTGGTATAATAAACAATGGTATCCTGGTTGAGGATCTCTATATAGATGATAGCCATTGCAACTATTATGATCATCATCTGGATCCTGGAGTAGGATTTTTAAAACTATGACTTATACATTGCGACTTGAATGATCTTGCTTTTTTGAGCAGCTATTGTTGAACTTGCATTGAATCCTAGTGATCCTGTTCACTGGATTTTAATCCTGCCATTTAACTAATTAGTGACGGGACCCGCAATATTACGGAAAACAAATTTGTGGCCAAACGTCGGGACCCGCAATTTTACGGAGCGCTATTTGCCCCCTAAAGTCTGCAGCGGGACTCGCAATATTTCGTGTGCCGAAAAATTACGGACATTTTTTTTTTTCATTGTAATATATCGGGAAGATATTGTCTTTATACCACCTAGCAAAAATTTCAATAACGGGTGAAATGTCGGTAAAAGCTGGGACCCGCAATTCTGTATGTCACACAATATTTTATGTCATGTATGTATGCCGTTCGGAAACAAGTAGTTTTAGTTGATAATTTTTAGTTAGCATCCTCACCCAAACTGTAAATATGTAAACTAGAAGAAAATTAAAACTTCACAATTTTTAAAAACAAATTTATATTTTATATTTTCTTCTAGTTTACATATTTACAGTTTGGGTAAGGATGCTAACTAAAAATTATCAACTAAAACTACTTGTTTCCGAACAAATGGGCCTGCTGCCTGCTTCTAATGAAAAGCCTGTTTGACCTGATAAAAATAATAATGTAAATTATTTTTGTAAATTATTTGTATTATTCTGTATTACATAAGTGAGTGTAAAACAGTTTTGGAACAAAGTTTTAAAGTCATTGGTTCATTAATTCAGTGAAATATTCACAAACCATTCATTAATTTGGTGACATATTCACAAACCATTCACTAATTTGGTGATATGTTCAACCAACCATTCATTAATTTATTGATATATTCACAAACCATTCATTAATATGGTGATATATTCACAAACCGTTCATCAATTTGGTGATGTACTCACAAAACTTTCATTAATTTGGTGATATATTCACAAACTATTTTATTAATTTGGTGATAAATTCACAAACCTTTCTGAGCCCATCTATAACACACCAATGGAATTATAAATCCCTTCCCCCCTCCCCCCACTCATGTTTGAATCCTTCTTGTACTAAAAGCAATTGTGTTTTGTCTGAGAACCCATGCTTGGCACTCATATTCAATCAAATATAATGTATACAGACCGGTGGGCAATAGAAAATGCACACTTGAAAAACTGCTGCAAAAAATATATCATAAAAGACAAGTCAAATTCACAAACTGAAAATGTTTGCCCGAGACCATCCATTCATAATTATCCTGCAATATCATCACTCTATTAAACATATTTCAATTCAACATGGATTTCTTTAGTTTTCTTTTGTTAACAATCTAACATAAAGGGGGCAGGGGAGCATTTTCTTTTACCAAGCAGTTTATTTCCCTACAATAGATTGAGCATATATCTGGTGAAATTTCAAACTAATTTTTAAAAGCATTTTTTATTACTTGCAATAATACCATGTTTTAATTTCATGTACCGGTAAACTTAAACATTTAAATAAATGTGAAGAAATTGTTCTTTTTCCTGAAAAAAACAAACAAATAAAGTGTAAACCTGCATCTGCACATGTATGGTAGTTTTTAATGCACTAAACGTAAACTTGTTTTTATGGAACCGAACATTTCAAAGAATTAAACTACCGAGAGAATTTTTACATCCTTTTACTTACAAAATATTTCCTTTAAATTTATTTTGACTTTAAACTTTGGGCCACCCAGAAGAGGGACTAATATCTGTTATCTTTAAATTGTCAATAAAATTATGATAAATATAATCTCTAAAAGAATATTTATCAAAAACATAAGTGATTCACTTTGAACAGTACGTTTTACGAACCCTCACACAGTCTTTTAAGTAACTGATACGTTTCTGGAATATTCTCCGACATTGCCATCCTCAAACATGTATTACAAGAAAGTACTGTATGTAAAACATCTAAAAAAATAAATAACTTATGATTGCAAATTATAAAGTATAGATTTAATTTTTAAATTTAAAAAACGTTTAGTGCATCATATAGTTCAAAAATATATAAACTATAGCAGTTTTGTCCAAAATTTTTATAACATGATTGTGTATTAAATTTAATATCTAAGATTCATGCTTTATTCTAATCATTTAAAAACTATTAAATTTCAAATATTTTTCAAAAGTATATAATTATTTAAAAACTATTAAATTTCAACTTGTATTATCAGTTATTTTTTCATTTACAAAAATTAAGATTTTATTGTTCGGATTTATATTTTTAAATCAAAAAGTCTTGATGAAAATATGTATGAGAGATGCCAGTAAATGTTTAGTAGAAAGGAAGTTAAGGAAAAAGAGGAACACTTACCCTGAGAAAAGACAGAATTGGGATGAACTAGGGTTTGATTGAGCAGTGACAAACACTTGCCAACAACTCAGCCAACCAACCACTTGCTGGGATTCACATTACCACTAAAATCAATGTTCCAGTCATGTATCAGTTTTTATGTAAAGAAGACTGAACTGCTATATTACATTAATAAACGTCGACCTATCAGGTGTCGGCCAGACCGCATGATAAGACATGCCAAATTTCTCAACTATAAGCGTGATACCCTATCGTATGATAATTACAAGCTCTTCAAAAGATATTCCGCTTAGCTTTGCTCACTTTTGGATAAATATGCATGTGTGTCAAACTGATAGAAGACCCCGTCTTAGCAGGGGACATTTTCGGTGGGTGTAAATGAAGAAGTCTATTGACCAGGCTTGTAACAGTAGCCTATAGGTATTGACACTATAATGAGGGGAATTAGAAATGTATTGAAACAAAGAAGGAGGGGGATTTATCCTCCTTGTTGATGAGACAGTGTATTAAATGTGATTGAATGCTCTATTGTGATTGGCTCTCTTCTAAATGACATATCACACTCCCGCAATTTCGCCTAATTAAAGTCCTAATTTTCCAATACCACTGGTGATGATCGGTTTGTCATGGAGCTGAAATCTCTCTGGCTTAACCAATCGGCACCCTTCACTGATCTCTCAACCAAATCAGCCTTAAGTGATTAGCGAACAAAAATATGCAAAACAAAATGAAAACATTCAAAGGGGATTGTTTTTCTATTGTGACAGTTCTTTAATGGCATGAACTGTATTTCCATTTATTTAGATTAAGATTACAGAAACAGACACACTTCTATTCAATGCAACTAAATCTCAATGTTTGCTTACAATTTTACTCTTATTAAGGGTAAAAAATTCAAGACCAAAGTTTTTACCTCTTTTTTTTAAATCCAAATTTAACTTGAGCATGCAAAAGAAGTTGGAGACCATTGAGGCAGTTAAGTAGTTATCCCTTCATCTTAAATTTGAAAATTTATAATAAAATTGTTTAATAATTTTTTATTTTTAATTTACCTATATTACAGAGGGTTTTGTAAGGGGGATTGGTGAGGACATTTTGTCTCCCTGGAAAATCATCCGGAGCTTTTTCCAATTTTCACAAATATTAATAATTTATCCCTCCTTCTATATCTCAAAACATTGACTAACTCCCCCCCCCCTCCCATTTTAAAATGAAAAACCCATTGCTCTGGCCAGTCTCCTCATATCTGACCATATTTCTGACCCACAGGTTAGTCCACAGAGGGTGAAGGAGTGAAGAGTTAAACCAATTCAAATGGGCGCTCTTTTCCCACCTACATGGAGGACGGAACTCTAATCGTCTCAAAACTGGTCGTGTGTGTTACTTTCGGAAAGTGTAGCGACCCTGGCAGAAGGTAGTCTGACATGAGATACGAGCTATCTAATGCTACATTGGTTTCCAGTCATCTGAGAATTGGAAATATATCATATCATATTTCGGTGATATATGGCATGAGTCGCAAGTGTTAATCAGCAGGTGAATACGCCAGGATCATACAATCTATTCACCATATAAAGAGAAATACTAAACCTTACAGGATAATATTTTGATTAGCTCGATAGGCTCCCAGCACTATTTCCTGCCTTAAGTTGCAAAGCTGCCCCTCAAGATAGTGCTCGTCTGCCCGCCAATCTGTTAGATAAACACGCCTTATCGAGAGATAGCTTTCTTTTCAATAAACTTTCAGAGCTTTCAATGAGCTTCCGTCTTTTAAAACTTCTGATAAGCTACTGAAACTGCAAAGAAGTGTATTTCTCACTTTCGTATATGTTTATTTGAAATAAATTAAGGATCATTCAACTGACAACAATCAACAACTGTCACATAATATCAAACTACAGGAAAATTTGAAACATTGCTCTACCAAACAGGAGTCTTCACAATAGGAGCTTGAAATAATACATGTCAATCATATCCTTACCAGAATATGACTGAAAGCAGAAAACAAGCACAGTAATAATATTTTTTAAAATCAGTTTCAGGTGAAACATAATTGTTTTATTTGGGCTTACATTTCCTTGAAAAGTAGCTAGTCTGTATGTGATCATTTCCTAAAATGTAACTGAATATTTCACTCTCACTGAATATTTCAGTTTCAAGTGGATCTATACTGATGTCCAAAAGAAAGTATACAGAGAAAATATATCACTACGTTTACCAACTCCTTGGGTGTCTGTATTCATAAAAAAATTATCTTACTTTCGTGGAGTTTCATTTAGTGTTTTTTTTTGTTAAAACAACTCTCCCTATTCAATTAATATCTTTGAAAATGGCCAACATTTGTTGCTTTTATCAACCATCTCTGAAAGTCGTGATATACTTTCTTTTGGATGTCAGTATAGTATACAAGGGCTCCATGTGCCTGTTGGTTTAATGACTTTTAAAAAGCTCTTCTTTACTCATAGAAATTATCAGTCAGTTAGTATCTAGCCCCCAAAAATGACTAACCCATCATATTCTAAAATGTCCATCAGGATTTTACTCAAGTAAGTATTTATCTGAGTCCAGGGGACCCATAATATTAAGTTTTGGGGTCCCAAGGCAAGAAATATGGGTCCCAGTTTTAGTAATTAACATGCTCAATGCAATAATTAATTGTAGATTTTGATATCTTAAGAATTGGAAAAACTGTTGACAACGCAGGAATGGAGATACATTTTAATTACTGAATAAATTAATTACTGAATTAGGAGATAAATAAATTTTATTTACTGAATTAACAATTCAGGTCCCTATCAGTCTTTTTCGAACAGAGACCAGGGCAAGTCTAGTGTGAACTAGGATCCCCAGTTCACAGGTGTCCTAGCCTGATGTCTTTGAGGGATCTCCTCAGGCCAAGCACTTTCCACAGAGGCAAGTCATATCTACATTAATGGACATCAGCAACCACATATGTGAGTTTGGCAATTTCTGCTATCTCCTTGGCACGAGATAAGACTTCAAAAGATCTAACTGTCAAGAGTATTTTCACACTTTCATCTCTGGTTAAATGTTGTGTACGCTTTCAGAAATCTTGAAAAATAAACCTTTCTCACGCATGTTTGGGTTACATTTGTTCAAAGTTTCCAATTCTCAGAAAATCCAAATCAAACGGATTAATATTAAATGGTCAAGATTTCGATGGATAAAAGTAAAGTTGAATAAATATGTGTCATATCTGTCTTTGAATAGGTTAATCAAACTAGTATTTGTATATAAATGTGTTTAATTTGAATTTTATCTTGGGATGTATTAAATATACATTAAAGGAACATGATAAATGATGCAGGTATGCCAATCTATGTTCAGAGCTTGTCTTTCTATTATTCATCTTGTCATATAATACAGTGCTGTAATTTTTTTCCTATTTTCTCTGCAAAGATTTCAGACTAATTAAGGCGATAAAGAAAAGGGATTTTCCATAGTTGTCTAATGCTAAAAATAGATTGTGCATTTCATTTTGGGAAGGAAAGCAAATAGGAAACTGGCTAAAATGGTGACACGCCATAACGATAACATGTGATCTTTAAAAGTGCCAGCTCTATTGAATGACCCATAGTTTTCAGTGACAAAAGTTATCGCCAAAAGCTTTCACCGTTATCGCCAAAATCTTTCACCGTTTTCGCCAGGTTTGTCGCCGTTTTCATCAGGTTTGGCAAGTCACCGTTTTGGTTTGTCAATGTTTTAGCTATAACCCATAAAACAATGATGTCACCAAAATGGGAAACATTTAGAACTAGAGTTCGAGTAAGTAAACTTTTTGGCGAATAAAATGTAGTTAACCATCCATTATTTCCATTATGATTTTGCCGGTATTTAAGTGATATATATCCTGTTGTACTCAGACTGGTTTGAACGCTTTTTAAGTTTTTGTTCAGTATTGGAGATGCAACTTGGATCATGTCCTTTTAATAAATATGTTATTAAATATGTCATCAATAGAATATAGCCAGTGATACAAATATCCATATACGACTTCATAAGGATGACATTACTGTAATGTCACCTTCATTTTTAAAGGGATACAATCAAAGTTGCATCGTGTTAAAGCATGTTTTTTTATCTTAAAGTCGTCACTTGACATCACGTTTGATGTTAGCAAACATAAGATATATTGCAAATCCATGTACTTGGAAAGATCAGCATGAAGACTTTCTTCATTTGAAATGCTGTCAATGTTTCCCTTCAAATTAATTCAGTGAATCATTTAATTCAAATAGGTTTTCTTTTATTAAATGAATACACAAATATACATGAAATCAGGTAGAAACAGTGGAAGTTAACAGTCTGATCACAAACAAATGAGAAAATAACTACAAATGTGACCCTGCTGAAATTGTTTAAATTAAACGATCTTCCACACAATTGTTGACATCCATACACTTAATAACTCAAAATATCAGAAGTGAATTTTTTTCTTGTTCTAGATTTAGCACTGCATGTGGTTGGTGTAAACAAAAAACCTTTGTGAAACGATAGCTTCAATTTTCTGTGAGGATATTAGAGGAACCTTTAGTTGGCTTGACATTCAAGTATTTAACAACTGGGAAATATAGCCCCCAAAACACTGGTCATTAAATCCTTGGCCTTAGTCCCTGCAACACTGAAGTTAACACTGCACCAGGCTTAAAGTTGGATACATATTCCCAAACGTGAAATACATCTGGTGCTATCCATGTGAAACACATAACACAAACTGTAAATCATACATAAAAGTGTATGATTAATTAAGTAACGTCCTATTCCCTTTGTTCTGTTAGATGAATTTATTTTCTACTTTCAAATAGCCAGTCTCGTTCCGAACCTTTCTCTTACGGTTTTCCAAAGAATGTTCCATTGATTTCTAAATGCTTCCTGAGTATGAGCTGAATTCATTTATTTGCAAATTCAATGCATCCAAAGGTTTAAACAAAAATTCAAAATTCTATCGAAATGTTCAGAATGCATTCCCTGTGGTGCTAAAATATTGTTGTCATTCACAAGGTGAAAAAAAACTGGATGTTAACTGGATCCGTCATGATATGTACATATTTACATCTATATCCAACATTTCCTTTGTTGTTGTTTTTTAAGTAACATTGAATTTGACCACATATCCAACTTTAAGGCATAACTTTTTTTTAAATAATTTTTTTTGTTTTTAAAGGGAAAATTTTAACTAGACAAAGAAACATAAACATATTTTGAGTCAAGACAATCGAAAAGTAAATTTGTCTTATTTCAAAATAGTTATCATTTTATGCTTAGATTATGAACCATCATGAAGTTTGTTTTAAAGAGTGTCTCTATAATTTCTGTGTTACCTTTAAAAATCCAGATACCATGAGCAGATCAATTAGAAAGAAGTCTCTCCTCTCGGAACATACCCTGTCCACGGTTATCATGTATCCGGTGTGACATGTTCACTGCCCCTTTTCCACCTGTTGGGGTGTCACTAGCCATATTCCTAGCTGAAGATATGACGTGTAATTCATACCCATATACATACCCATCTGAATAGTAGAAATGACAAAAAGCACGACCTCATGTAAAGTCAACCTAATGGGATAGCTCTAGTGTTTGTTTGCAGTTTTAATGAATAGCAGCGAGCTTGAGCATCCTTGAACGGGCAGGGAGCTATTCACAGCCCTAAAACCCCTTTAAATATCACTTTCTGTGTGAACAAGATAGCAGATCCCTAGGGACCCTGTCTGGTAACACTGCAGGGTCCTATTTAGTCTGTCTCACAGACGCTGAATAACTTATTTTATCCAATGCCAGCCTACTACTGTGAGACCCCACGCTTCAGTTTAGCAAGTCTAGATAAAGACAAATTCAGCCTGGAATTCAGCTTGTCTCTGGGCTGCTTTAGAATTTTATAAAAATACAGTTCACAATAGTAGATTAAAATATTATATCCTACAGGGTATTTTTTGTTTAAAATTTTTGATTAGCAGTCTTACACATTCAGATGAAAATGATTAGCATTTGGTGCAAATTGATCAGAATTTTATGAGCAATTGATTAGCAATTTTCTGCAATTGATTAGCAAACAGCTGAAATTGACTAGTCTAGTCTAGGTTCCGCTGATCTTCATACATTTAAAGCTGCAAGTAATAGTGAGTAATAGTGATTAAAAGTTCAGGCCTAGATCGGGTTGGGCGGGTGGGAGGCACCGAGGGCACATTCCCCCCCCCTCCCCCGCCCACCTTTTGCTATGTTAGCACGAATCAACCCTCAAAATATAATGAAAACTTGGGAAATGGACCAGGATTACCATTTGAAATTTGGCACGTTTAATTTTAAAAACTTTTCTTGGGGAGCTTGAAGTGCTTCCCCCAAGAAAATGATATATTTCATGTGCACCCCTTCTGATAAATATTCTTGTTGGTATTTTCACTTCCTATGCTTCGCTGTAGAGAGGCATAAATGCATGATCATTTCTGTACTCACATGATTGTAATCACTGTACTCGTGTGATTTTAATCACTGTACTCACATGATTTTAATCACTGTACTCGCGTGATCTTAACCACTGTACTCGTGTGATTTTAATCACTGTACTCACATGATTTTAATCACTGTACTCGCGTGATCTTAACCACTGTAGTCGTGTGATTTTAATCACTGTACTCGCATGATTTTAATCACTGTACTCGCGTGATCTTAACCACTGTACTCATTTGAATTTAATCACTGTACTCACGTGATCTTAATCACTGTACTCGAGTGATTTTAACCACTGTACTCATTTGAATTTTATCACTGTACTCGAGTGATTTTAATCACTGTACTCACATGATCTTAACCACTGTCCTCATTTAAGTTTAATCACTGTACTCGAGCGATTTTAATCACTGTACTCACATGATTTTAATCACTGTACTCGCATGATTTTAATCACTGTACTCACATTATCTTAACCACTGTACTCATTTGAGTTTAATCACTGTACTCGAGTGATCTTAACGGTTTACTTCACTGAAGATGAAATCAGAGTAGAAACGTTTGGTCTAATAATAATAATAATAATAATATTAATGTGTGCACTTTTACTGCGCCAGATACATGCAACAACATACTCAAAATACAATAATAATAATAATAATGTGTACACTTATATTGTTCCTGATACATGTGGCAAAATGCTCAAAACGTTTAACATTAATTTTTCTATTCATTGGAACATTTATCAACTCCCTGGGGAGTATACAACCCAAGCTGCTGGTTAGGCATTAGAAGTTTCTCTTTCACATTACCATCACTTTCCAACCAGGACTGAGGCAATTTACAATCAAACCCCACTTGACACCACTGACAGTGTCTTGCAGTGTGAGGCAGGGCGAACCATTGACGACCTGACAGATTATCACAAGTAGTTGTTAAGTACTGTCAAGGTTCTGTGTTGCTTCAATTCTAAAGCTCATGATCTGGCTGCATTACACAAAACCAACTCACCTTACCTAACCTATCAAAGATCCCTAACTTATTTTGATATCTATATTCATCAGCTTTAATTATTCAGATCCTTATACGTTCAAAATAGGTTAACAAATAGCACAGATAGGAGTCAACTATGAGCCAGATTATAACACCATCGGAGGGTCATTCAAATTCAAATTGGATCACATACCATGACATTTTACACCACTATCACTCACACATCTACAAAAAGTAATCAGTATCACGGCATATTTATTGCAGGTTCAAATCCCAGAGTGGTTGTGCTGTTATTGGGGGGGGGGGGGGCGGTTGGGTTCTATTTCTTTTTTAATGAATTGGTCAAGCAATAAATGTGTC
>JAUELE010252668.1:0-10774 GCA_031471655.1 Diodora aspera | reverse complement strand
AATCTGAAAAGGCCGGGGTTCCGTTAAGGGGTCAACTTCCCTTCCCCTAGTTTTTAGGGGTGTGGCTTGGTCCCTACTGCACCCCCCTCCCCCCACCCCCGTCTTCCGCTGCCTATATGTCACCGGGCTAAAATGCTGTCCCTATTATTATTATTATTATTATATAAAGCTTATATAGCGCACATCTCCACGCTGCATAGTATTCTCAAGGCGCTCTGTTTTCCCCGGTCAAAGCACTTCCGTAACCACACTTATACAGTCTCGAATCCCTGGGGAGTATACACCTCTTGTTGTCATTTAGGCGCACCGAGGTAATTCTCACACACACACTATCTCGTCCTCACGTGTACCCACTTAACAGCTGGGTTGACTGTGGCGTATGCATGTGTTAATTTTTCCACTATCTGGTCATTTACCAACGGATGAGTTGGTTCTTGTACGTGCACAGGGGCTCCCTACTATCAGAGCTGCCCTTACCATGGATACAGATGGTCCATGCAGCGGAGTTGTCCGTCGATCTTTAAGAGAGGGTGTTCGAATCCTGCCAGGGTCAACCGTTAGACAATTTCATATTTTAGTCTGGAATTACTCGCTTGTGAAGAGGTGATAAAGCTGAAATATTGTTGATAGGCACGTGTGTCTTTTGAATCACAGCACGTGCAACGCCTGGCTATAATGTTCTCCGGTTTGCAACGTATCTATATCGTCATATTCATGATCATCTTGCTATTCAAGGCACATGTCTCAAGATGTACATTACAAAGACACGATAACTGTAATAACAACTTTTTTATTAAAACAAGAAAAAAACCAGTCGTAAATGGGTCAGAAGATATCAAAATCAACAACAAAAATTAACTCTTTTAACGTGTATCCGATGATTTCTTTTCCCGTTTTCGCCGAAAACCATTAAAAAGACCATTAAAAAGTTTTCGCAGTCCAGACACTTTCTTCGGTTTCATCACAAAGTCTTGGGTGTTTGAAGACGTTTCGCTTGTGATCGTCGTAGCCGAATAGCTGAGAATCGGCGTGTATCGGCCCTCAATAAATATTGGTACTGGTACCTTGTCACCAAATCCCAACTTCTTCTCTGTTATAACTGGTTGTGGAACAGAGATAAAATTGTCCTCGAAACAAAACTCAACTGGTTTCACTGGTTTCGGGACATTTGGTGGCCGATGGACTGGCTGAGCCGACTGGGTGGATGTTGATGTTGTTGAAGAGGACGACGACAGGATGGCAATGACTTCATCGTCCTCCACATCGGTTTCCTGCAGCCAGTCCATGGCTCCGAGGATGTTGCCTAGATTTCCAATATTCACGCTGGGTTTTAAAAGTTCAAGAATGAACACTGGGACCTGTGGGAGAAAGATGCACAAAGTTAATTATTTTTGTGTAAGAATTCTTACGCATTTGTTACATCATAAATAATAGTAATAAGTGGATTTATAATGCGCCAGGCTCCAGACACTAGATGACTGCTTATACCGCTACAAATTGTCATTATAGGAGAGTGAAGAAGGGATATACAAGTGCCTCGCAGTGGTTCGCTTTGAACCCACATGCCTGGAGACCAGGAAGCCAAAATCACTAATACAACTTTCTGAAGAGGTGGGTTTTTAGTCCAGCTTGAAACGAAGACAGTTTTAATCATTAATTTTACTCACTGGTATATTTCGTTAATTATAAACGAACAGCTGTTGTTGCATAGCCGAATCCAGTGTTTTGAAAAAGAGGAGGTGCGAAATGTGATTTAGGAAAAAGTAAAATTTGGCTAAAGGGGTGCGCACCCCATCCCACCCCACCCCCACCCCACCCCATTGGATTGGCCTATGTGTCACACATGAATTTGGTTTTAGGTTGAACGTGACTGAATTATCCTTGACTGACAAGAATTGTTCCATGTAATACAAAATAAACAGAAATATTTACCTTGGACGAAAGCATCCCCAGACTAGGTTTGGTCTGAACAGGGGGTAGCGCATTCCACCACACGTAGAATTGACCTGTTTCCTCGCCCTCTTTCTTCATCCTCATAATGTTTGGTAATTTCGTTTCTGAAAGTTTCTTGCAGCAGACGCTGTATCAAGTGATGCTCAGCCACAATGTACGTCTTTTTATACTGCCAGCGCGGACGTATGAGAAAACACCTAGCAACAAGACAATGGGAACGGTGACAATGACCTTGACGACGTCGAGCGACGTCGAACACAGCGCGGACGTACGAGAACACACCTAGCAACAAAACAATGCGAATGGTGACAATGTCATTGACGACGTCAAATGGCGTCGAACAGAAGGTCATCCATCCTCGAAATCCAGGGTATAATGACTCCGCCAACGTCCGTCATATTATGCTGACTCCGCAAAAGCCTGTCATATATGACGGACATATGCATGTGCACTCTCAGCCCTTACCGTTATTTTTACGGGACATTTACTGTATATTACCGTTTTTGAATTACGTTTTGAGCCGTGATTTTATTTCACTGTAAGTCACTGTAGTTAATGCCAATAATATGGCACACGCTTAATTTTACATCAACGTTTCGATTACGTTCGAGAGATACGGTAATGTACTGTATTGCGGAATCAAGCGAAGAGAAAGTTCGGTATGTTACCGTATTCGTGGAAATTGTTTTAGCCCTGTTCTAGGTAGTCACGTGATTCACAATAACGGGCTTATCTACGGATCAGTGGCAGCTACGGTAGTTTGCCAATGAATTACCGTGTAATTTATGGTCACCGTATTTAATGAAAATTACGGTACAACTGTAATCCATCACATGCAAGGTAACTTACCGTTTTCAAGACGTCGGTAGTTTACTGTATTTTGTTTATTTACCGTAAATCAGTGGCAGCTAGGTTGCCAATGAATTACCGTATAAGTTACGGTCGCCGTATGTCAAGACAATTACGGTACAACCGTAACCCAACACACGGTAATTCTGAGCCACGTATCAAACCTTCTAGAACAGATGCGTTTTCGCGATACGTTCATGCGTTCGCTACACCGTTTGTTTACTGTTGGATAGTGCAATAATTAGTGTGTTGATCAGCCAAATTGATGATGGGTTTGAATCTTCTTTGACTAATGTAAGCCCATTCAGCCTGGAGATGTAGAAAGGTACATACTGAAATATTGCTGAAAACCAAAACGAAAATCACAATCAAGATGACAATAAAACCGATCACCAAAACGCATCACGGCAACAGCCATAAGTGTTAACTGCTCCTTTCATCGACTAAACCACCAAAACCGAGTGGTAGAACTTACTTAAACCACGACGCAATCATAAGTTTATTTATATGACAGGTCACAACATTTTCTAAATAAATATAAGGAAAATATTTTGGAACTATATTCTTTCACTGCATAATTGTAATCACCCTCTTCACTCAGTACGGAAATCACGGGCAGTGCACATGCGCAATATTTTTACGTGGAAGTCGTTATACCTGCTCCATTTGCACGTGCAAGTGGAGATACCTGTTTCAATTGCACGCGAAGACGTGAAACTGCCAATTTTACAGAGCACATGGCTTTTTCGTGCCCTCTCTGTCTTCATTTTTGCCAAAAAGATAGCCACAAAGGATGTGAAGATTTCCATTTCTTTACCCTGGGAAATATACATAGAGATTCACAATTGGTGTACTGGAACAAATACAATGGTGGTTCAATAATGCTGATTTCATTTATGTGGACGCATTCATAAAGGCTTTTTGTGCAAGACCAATTCCACTCAACATGCTCGGACCACATCACGAGTCTCTTTCAACAACACAAGCCTCCGAATGGCGTTCCCCACGGCGCCGCCAGACGCAAACCCATCATCAATTTGGCTGATCAACACACTAACCATTGCACTATCCAGCAGTAAACGAACGGTGTTATTAAAATAACAACACACAGTAAACTACCGACTTCTTGAAAACGGTAAATTACCCTGCATGGGATAGATTACGGTTATACCGTAATTTTCATGAAATACGATGGCCGTAAATTATACGGTAATTCATTGACAACCTATCTGCCACTGATTTACCGTAAATAAACAAAATACAGTAAACTACCCACTTCTTGAAAACGGTAAATTACCTTGTGACGGATTACGGTCGTACCGTAATTTTCTTGAAATACGGTGACCGTAAATTATACGGTAAATCAGTGGCAGCTAGATTGCCAATGATTTACCGTAAAAAAATACGGTAAAGTCTAATAGTGTATGCACAATGTTCAAAATCCGCGAATACTTTTCGCACGGCGCTGTACATCACCACGGGCGCACCAACATCACGTCAATGTCGGGGCTCCTGTCTGTAGAGAGGTGCCAGGGCGGGACTCGAACCACAACCGCCTAGGCTGGCAGACCACTGGGCCGACGCGCTAACCGCTGCACCATCCCGCGCCCCCGATGTAGGATAAAAGTTGTGTAAATCGCTAAAAATTTTATTCAAAGGCATTTATAGCCGGATGGAGAGCCGCGTTGAAAGAAGTTGATTTTATTAAAGTGTCACCCACTTTTGTGAAAAGTGTCCGGAAATCTTTGGCCTTTGAGACACTAAATATACATAATTAATGTATACTGAACAATATGACGATCGCAAAACCGGAAGTTCTTTATCGTAGTCTAGATCTAATGCGCACAAATCAAAATGGTGTCTGTTTAAATGTAGTCTCAGATTCTGGTTCTGTGTTCGTGTTTGTATCAAAAATGTCTTCATTGTCAGAATAGCATTGTCGGAAACCTGCTTCCGTTCCACCCCTGGTTTTCCCAAACACTTGGAAAGCATCACCTCCGTCGATGTCATCTTGATCACACGTGCTTCTCATACGAGACGTCATGGCAATCTAAATTTAGAATTAATGAAGCGCGGGTTACATCCGGGGACAAATGTACGTCATTGAGATAACATTAGAATGGGATATCACATGCTCATTGACAAATAAAAGTTTTATTTTGACAGATGTTACATAATCTAAAGGGGTTTGTTAACATTTCAGTCGGTCCCAGGGACCGACTACTCACCAAAAAAGGCACAAACAGAAGATCTAACAGCTGTTGGGGGTGTCCTCACTAATAAGACCATCATTGTTGGCGATTTCAATGCGTGCCACCCACTCTGGGACCATCAGGGCAAACATAACACCTTTGGAGACGTCTTCTATAACTTATTTGAATATAGAGGTCTCGTTATCCTTAAATCAGGTGACCCCACTGGACTCAACCCAGAGACACGTGTCCACCTGGCTATACATCTGGCCATGGTCAGCCCGATGCTTGCACCACGTTCTATATGACTTCCTTTTGAGGACCCCTGGGGCAGTGATCATCTCCCAATTAGCACTCGTCTCTGCAACGAAGTCTCTGCCCCACCCCCTCTCAAACCATCCCTAGTTTGCTTTGCAACAAGGCGAACTGGCAAAAGTACACACAAATACTCGCACAAACCCCCCCATCAGAGGATTGTTCAGGAGGCAAGACGCCTTGTGCACCTCGTATAATAGAAGTGATCCGATTGGTGGCTCGTTTAATAGAAGTGACCTGATTGGTCCAACAGCCGAGGGCCCTGTTTTGTCTTCTTCTCCTGAACACGCATCAGCTTCTCAACTTTGTATCGAACATGATAATAATAACTATCTATTTATATAGCGCTAATTCCAGTCCTGAAACTGCTCAGAAGCGCTAATTTTTCCCGGGTGCACACCCAAACAGCCCATATGCACTAGAAGCTCAACAACGCTCCTGGTGGAGGACCAGTACCCAGTTTTATCTGGGTCGACTGAGACAATTTACGAGTGAACCACTTGCCCAAGGTGACTCCCATTGGCGAGGTGATTTTGCAGCCATTTTGTTTTAGTTTTTAATGCAGGAGGAAAGCCCGCATCACCAGTGAGGAAATGGATGCAATGATGCGTTGAAACCTGCGAACAATGACTGGTACTGGCGAACCAATGGTGATAATATCACAATGTGACAGCGCACCACATTATCACTGCGTGTAGAAATAGTGACTACTGCAGAGAAATGTGCCGAGCCCCCTACGACGGGAATAGAACCCACAACGTTTCAGTCAGAAGGCCGACTCTCTACCGATTGAGCTACTTGGTCATGTGTGGCGACTTGGTTATGTTTGCGATTATTTTTAAGTGTTTGCTTTAGAGCTGAAGCCGATGTGAATGTATAAAACAAGCACCTCCTAGGATAGTATTAGGAGATCTGCAGTTGATACTTCAGTAAATGAATAAATAGAATATTTTACTTCAAAGTTTCCAATCGATTTGCATGCACCGACTGGTCCCAACCCAGTGTCATGCCTTGTCTGATAATAATGATCTAATGTTGTAAGACTTTTTAGAACAGTAAAATTTGGGTAAAAATAGGAATGACAGAAGAGGTAGTATCTTTCATGGAGTGATGATATATGACTATGATATATTTAATTTCTTTCCAAGGGAAAATTATGTAATAAAAATCCACTACATTTATAATGTAACATAAAAATTTAGAGAAAGCACAGGATAATTATCCGTATAAAGCCTACATAAAAATGTTAGCATTTAATATAATTATACCATATACAATTAAATCCAGATAAGAAAAACTTCAAGGGACAAAGAATTGGTTTCTTTAATTATCTGATATTTTACTTATCCGAACCTTGCCAAGCAGCTACGTCTGTGTGACGGCAGATGAGAAGTTTTGCAGAACAGTATGTTTGCAAACACATGAACGTAGCACGGAAACGCATCTGTTCTAGAAGGCTTGATACGTGGCTTGAATCGTGATTCTTGTAATTTTCATGATTTTCATGTACCCCACGTGTCCCCTAATTTTACTATATATATATATATATCTGAAGTCTGCATATTTGACACTTGGCAGCGGGAGGTGAGAACAATAGGTTTTTAGGCGCCGGCCTTGGTCACTGGGCCGGCGTTTGCGTGACGTTTTCTTACCGAGTTCGAGTCCCTCCATGGCCCTCTCCTGGATCCCGATGTCAAGTCTCGACCCTAGGTAATTATGTTTTGCTTATTATTATTACGCCTTAGTTGATTGTGTTTAGTTTCTATGTTTTAATAAACTATTTGTTGAATTTGAAAACCCCTAGTTCTCATTTGGGCTGATGGTCCAAGAGAGCCGTTGGCCATCACAAAGACTTTTATAGACTCGCATCCACAACCACAAAGATTGAGGCGGCGAGGTAGCTCAATCGGTAGAGCGTCGACCTTCTTACCGAAAGGTCGTGGGTTGGATTAGTACATTTCTCTGCAGTAGTCGAGCAGTGACATCAGCATTGGTTCGCCAGTACCAGCCGTAGCTAACTGGTTTCACCGGATGATTGCACCCAGCTCCCCACTGGAGATGCGGGCTTTCCTCCTGCACTAAAACTGGCTCACCACCTCACCTCGGAGACGCTGGCAATGTCAGTGGTGTCACCTTGGGTAAGTTGCTTTACTCGTAAATTGCCTAGTAGACCCAGATGAAACTTGGTACTGGTCCTCTATCAGGCTGCTAGTGGCTGCTAGAGTTACTACAGGTAACCGAGCGCTTTGAGCAGGCTATACATGCCTGGATTTAGCGCTATACAAGACTTATATAATAATAATGATTACTAGATACATTGCAGTGACTTTGAACAACCTTCCTCAAAATACATATTTTTCCGGACTGCTTTTCATATTTGGTAACATACCAATGATTAGATTCTTTCTAGTGTTCTCAGAGGTCATTATTTGAGATAATCATCTTTTGGTTGGTTATCTGATAACCAAGCCAGGTGTACAAGTTTCGTGCACGTGTTTTGCGAGCTAGATGGGCAAAAATGACACGTGCTTTCAGTGCTGGTTGGGGAGTGCATGAGCGACCATGTGGTATTTGTGAAATAACGACAAAGCCCTCGATCGGAGCTGTGGTCGTTACATCAACCGTAAATTTCTTCGTTTTAGCTTTTTCTCTTTTTTTTTCTGAATTTGAGCGCCTTGAACATGTATTGTGCAAGCGCCTTGAACATGTATTGTGCATGGAATGTGGACCCCCCTTTCAAATGCTCTTTCATCATTATTGCGAAATGTCTGCAAGGACATAGAAGAATTGTGTATTTTTAAGGCGCTACGACAACATTAGCTTATAATGACAACAGCGATGACTAAACAAGACCCTCAAGGCTCCATTGACGTTCCCGGGATACAGATGAAACTGCAAAAGGATAATACAGAATACGTAATGCTTCTGCCCAGCAGCATCAAGCCAGAGGGTTACTATGATGAGGGTATCTTGCTGGAACTGTTGCCAAAGAAGCATGTCTTGGCCAGATATCAATAACAGTCCACTTGGGCCCAATTATGTTGGTCTGTTGATGCTTACTTGTGACGTTCTGGTTGTTATGAAAGTCCTCGAAGACCGAAAATATTATATCTGGGGCCTGGGGGAGTTATTGTTTGTTTTTGCCATGAAAACATCACATTGTACAAACTCGGAACCTGTCCCTAAGGAATGCTGTAAAGGCTATTTTCGTCTAGGTTTTCACGTAAGCAGGTTTTTATTCTGTCACGTTTACATATGAAAATAGCCTTGCTTCACTGAAACGTTGATGCATCATCTCTGTTTGACGTGGCTGTTTATAAAATCTATAATATTTTGCAACACTTTGAAAGATATAAAACACGTTACCTGCGAGGGAAATCCAGTTTAAAGATTTTTTACTTCAATGGAAAACTGTTTTTAAACAGCATCATCCGGCTTTGAGAACGGAATGTTTGGCACCATTTTAGCTAGCAACCTACAGAGAGTGTGCCATCTATTAACAACAAATTGGACGAAGTACGTGGCGGACGTTAAACCACATAAATTTAAATCTATTGATATTGTTGTATTGCCTAACTAGAAGCCTGTGACTTAACAGTGTGATTGATAACCATGACTTGGACAAGGCTGGTTGAAGAAGGAACATATGTTGTGAGTTTCCTTTTAATCTATTCTTAATTAACACCGGAAAGTTAATTAGACAATAATAATAATACTGTTAGTCGCATCGCTGATGGTCATAGTACGAATTGCCAGGAACATTCCTTTCTACAACAGCTGGAGACAAGAGTCTTCCGTCACAGCTTTACCCACAAAACAATTCCTGACAATATTCATCCAATAATTATAATGTGATGAATTCTGTACACGCCGAAACGTTAATATAATAATGCATCTCGAATGCTTGTCACTCGCAATTATTTATTCTGACATCCATAAAAACGATGGGGGTAAAAAGTATCCCAACCTTCACTAACTGCTTTTCTGTCACTGATTATCAAAAATGTTTTAACTTTCGTGGAGTTTCATTTGCTCGCACCGTGCTCAAACAACGCTCTCTTGAATAAACATCTCTGAAAATAGTCAACATTTATTTACCTTCAGTCGTTTCAGAGATGTCTGAAAGTCGGGGTATGTTTTTTGACGTCAGCATGTAAAGGAAATACAAATTCCTTAACATTTACAGAAAATCAGAAATAACCATCTGAGTTTTACTTGCGAAATTAAATAAAGAAAGAAAGACGAAGTGTTGAAAATAAAATATATTGAATATTAAATAGGTCCCATTAAAATACCCAGCTTTACTTTAAGGTATAGTATGAAGATCTTATACATCCTCTTCAAAGGTCATGTCCCGGATCATCGTTAACAGACCAATGAAATCACGACCAATGGAATCGCCACTTCCTTCTAATGACAGCTCGACCTCTCTCCGAGCCCTATTGCCTGGTAAGTAAGTAAGTAATAAGTTTCAAGCAGAAAGCTATCATTTCTTGTAAAGCTTCTTTCCTCGCTTGTCAATCACCTGAACTAACAATTTTAAATTCAAGGGTATGCGGATCGGATTAGACCGAACTGGTCGCCACACCGAAATGGTCGCCACACCACACTGGACGCCACACCCCACTGGAAGACACACCGAACTGGTCGCCACAAATTAGCCTAGAAAGCAGAAAACATCGACCAATTGCTGTCGACGTTATTGTAGAAAATGTTTCACAAGTAAATAAATTAACCTATGGCCCTATCTGTAACCACTATATTTACAAATGTTCGTTGTGTGTGCGCTGTCTGATAACGATATCGGACGCTCTTCCGTTCTCAGGACCAGTCAGCTTTGACAACATATCTTTTCCTCAAAACTACTGTGACGGCAGACTGGTCTCTTCGCCAAAACACATCTTTAATAAACACATGAGCATAGCGCTCGAACGTAGCTTTTCTTTAATAATCAATATGTTGCTGAACTGCGTGATTCTTGTGTTTTTCATGTGCCCACGTGACACCCAATTTTCCTATATATACCCGAGGGGGTGAAGAGTCGGTGCATGGCTCCGGGATCTCGGGTGAATACGTAGCTGGAGGGAGGACTTCCGCCGCTATTTGAATTTCGCATCGAGTTCGAGTCCCTCCAGTACACTCCCCCGGATCCCGAGGTCAACCCCTGACTCCTTGGTAAATATACTTTTATATTTAGTAGCTATATATTAGAGTATTAGACGTCATTGTGACGTAATTGGCAGGTGAAATAGGTCGATTGGATTTTATGCGCAATTTCGGATATGTTTTGCCGGTATAAATTATTTTCATTCCTTATTTTTATTTGTAATAAATGTGTGCGTTAAATGTTGAAACCCCTAGTTGTCTTCTTCATTTGATGGTGAATTGAGCCGTTGGCCATCACACTACAAACCATGAGGATAATAATAATTACCAATACGAATACCGAATGTGCCCCTACATGC
>JAUELE010252657.1:0-10774 GCA_031471655.1 Diodora aspera | reverse complement strand
AAATTTTTTTGGGCAGACATACTTAGAAAGAGGGTATCTTTCCTCATGCTTCCCCGTCATTTGGCACTTTTTTAAAAATTTCCCCCCCGTCACTAAGTGGTTAATAAACAATCATGATTGGTTTCACAGTAATGATCCAATAACAAAGCATACTATGAAAAAAAAAAAGTAATCAATTTGACATAATTCCTGGTAGTAAAAGGCAGAACTAGGCCACTATCCTGATGTCCATACAAAGTTTCACGAAGAAATGTTGAAAGGTTCAGGAGTTATGGTCCAGAAAAGAGCTGTATCCTATTTTTGAAACTAAGTGGAACTTGTTTTCTAGAAAACGTAAAAAATACAAATTTAACAAATTTTGTTAATAATCTCTCATAGTTTTCGAGCTCTGCTCCGGAAACGATTTAAGGACAGATGAACCAACGGACGAACAGAGAGATGGATGGACGGAGCCCGTTTCAATATCCCTCGCCAACTTCGTTGATGCCATTTTCTCAGAGACTAGTGTTGTGTTTCATTTTAAGAACATTTGACACTTTAATTTCAACCTTGATGACCAGTCTGGCCAAGTTTCATCTTTTTAATATTTCTCAAAGTATGTTTACAGAGTTTAGACAAATAAGGTTTCTCATATATCTATCCATGGTGACGTTTCTTTTGCGGTTCGGTACTTATAGACAAGTCTTTTAGGGTCATCACTGACTTCAGGAATCAGAGCTCAAAGCCAGGTGACCAACACAATCAGTGGGACTCAATGTGCAGGACAATGTTTTGCAGCCATAACACAATGTGATGTGCAAGGGGCACATCTAGAGATCACAATTCAAAAAGAGATTGATGACGAGATAGCAAGAGAAAAGTTTCCCTGTCTGACAAGCATTGGGTTACTACAGCATTTATTCTTTCTTTGATTTCACTGGTTTGGCATCATTTCATAAAGCTAGGTCTAAAATAAAGCTAAGTCAAATCATTTCATAAAAAGTTAAAAAATTGAAAATATTTGATGCCAAGTCAAAAACTTTAAAACATTTGATGGCTTGAACTTCTGTTCAGTTATCTCATGCCCGATGATCATGACTTGTTATTTCAGGACACAATACTTTTTGTCTTTCCTACTATCATCATTTCTTTCTTCTTATTATCATCATCAAGATATATATGACAGGAGAAAGTATGCAATAAAATAGTGTAGATTTGCCATTTATCACAAGATTTTTCTTTGAAATTTTATACAGGAAGACTTGCGTGTGTGCTATATAGACATATGTCCTGTTGGAAACTAATCTTTAATGAGTTGAAACATTAAACTGAATATTTTAGAATCCGTGAATTGATAAATAAACAATACCTATGCCTTAATAAATGAACAATACCTATGAATTAATAACTGAACAATACCAATGAATTAATAAATGAACAATACCAATGAATTAATAAATGAACAAGACCAATGAATTAGTAAATGAACAAGACCAATGAATTAATAACTGAACAAGACCAATGAATTTATAACTGAACAAGACCAATGAATTTATTAATGAAAGAACCAACAAACTGATGAAATCAACCAATCAGTCAATCAATCAATCCAGTCCATATATTTGTCGCATAAAACCATAAACAGACCAAAACTTAATTACAAATGTTTACCTTTAAATCTTTCAGTTACACAAATAACATAATGATTAACAGGAGCTCCAAATGTTGAGCAAGGCAACATAAAAATAGCAATGTCAAAACGTTTCTTTCCAAATCAAAACAATTACTTTCTGTAACAGTCCCAAAACCTTTCAAGGTAATCTCCAATCTCCACTGTAAAAAAGCAGGTAAGAGAGACAGGTATCACTCCATCTCCAGATAACAGGAGTTGATCCATGAACCCAAGAAAACCAGGATAAAATATTACCACCAACTGACACCCTTTTAATCAAGGACTTCTTCCCGGACCCAGCAATACCGACAAACAGGAGAGTACTCTGCAAGTCAGCCACAACCGAAGCTAATTGGTTTTATGAGATAGGTGTGTCAGATGGACAAATAATGAAGAGGTCCTGGGATTTAACAGGCTTGTGCAATGCAGCATGGAAATTGTTTATTGCATGTGTTTGTTTCCAGATAAGTGGGAAAAACCCAAAACGTTCTGACATTGGTTTACTGCTGACACCAGTGACAACAAATAAATTTCAAACCAGTAAATCTGAAAAAAAACCTCTCGCCATACTTATAACTCAGAAAGGGGAGTATGTTCTAAAGAGAACAAGAATAAAGAAAACTTAAGAAAGGATATGTAGATCTTCTGTGACACCAGTGAGTAAGGAATACATTTCGTCTTCTGACCCTACCTGAGTTGCGAATATGCAAAGAAAGGTATAATAAGGTTCACTGGAGTTCAGATGTTTTCATCTTGCCTTGCAGTTTCAATAAAACTATGACAAAAACTCACCTCTAACAACTGAAATAAGCACAAGTTCAACCTCAAACCTACTCCAAATTAACACCAATTAAGCAGACCAGGGGGGGGGGGGGAGGAGGGGGTAGCTATTCTAATATACAGTCATGCCCTGTTAATCCGACATTCATAGTTGCAGAAAAAATGTCCGATTAACAAAAACGTCAGATTAAAGAGGCATATTGCACTAGAATCAGATATACCTTAAATGGTTCCCAAAATTAATTTCGGATTAACAGGGACTGACTTAGGACTGACTGTACCTACAAATGACTTTCAAAGAGGAGGGGGGCTGACTAAACATTTCCGTTGGGGGATTGTATTTTAGTACATATATATATACTGATGGTAAACATTGAAGCAACACTGGTAAGTTCAGACAGTATCACACTGTATATTGCTGACTTGCAAATATTTATTTGACTTTTCATGTAACGTTATCTTCTTGTTTGATTTTTATTAATGCTATAAAGAAGAAAATAAGGATGAATCTGGACTTTAAAGTTCATTTAATCAACAAATAAAAACCATGTAAAACCCCAAATCACTCACTCACTCTCACACACACAAGTTCATATTTGATGCCTATGCAATTAATTTTGGTTCATCCTTACCAATAACAAAAGCTCTTCCACACAAGGGTCTTCTCATTGCAGCAATAAAGCCTTGCATTGTATGTAAACTTTCAACAAGCCAAGTTAAGATCAGATTTATTGTAAGTCAGGTTCTGTGAAACAAGGCCCAGAATCCTGGGCTTCATATTTTTGCCACGCTTAACAACTTTGGGCAACTCTGCTAAATGGAAACATTTCATATGTTGAAGCTGCTCCATTCAGATGTCCAACATTGGGTTACTGAGATCCTATTGTTTCCAAGTGACGCCACATCATTTCCAGGGAACATGGAAGCTGTCAGTGTGTCGGCCCAGCAATCTACTGATTCGAGTCCCATCCGGGCACCTCTCTTTCAGCCTGACACCCATGTGATGTTGTTGAGACCATGGTGATGCAGCTGAAAGATTGCCAAACAAAATGTAAAACCCAAAATCACTCACTCACCCACTTCACTCCCCAGAAGCCTCACAAGCTTTAGCAGACGAGAATAATACCTAGGCTAAGAGTCTGGTGGCAGAAGAGGAGTGCTAAAACTTTGTAGAGGCGTGGGATGGCCCTGACACCGACGTGACTTTGATGAGACCGTGGTGATGTAGCTGAAAGATTGCCAAAAAAAAGCACTAAAACCCTAAATCACTCACATACTCACTTCACTTCCCAGAAGACCCCATGTAACCCAATGCTTGTTGTACAAGGCGACTAAAATGGGGATCTTTTGCTTTCTCTTTCTTACTATCAATCCTGTGTTGTTCCTTTTCCTGATATGCCTCTTGCACATCAAATTGAGCTATTGCTGAAATATTGCCTCTTGCAATGTAAAAATCCATTTCACTCACTCATTCACTCCCCAGAAGCCTCGCAGGATTTAGCATACTGGAATAATTTCTATGCTAAGAGTGGTAGAAGAGGGATCCTAAAACTTTGTGTTTAATAACACCGATTTTACATCGGGATAACAGAAATATAACTGATGTGACTTTGTGTTGAAGGTCAGATTGTGTGACTTGCTAAAAGTGTGACTGTTTATTTTCAAGCGAGTTGAAGTCCTGGTGAAACAGCACAAGTATCAAGAAGCGTTGTCGCTGGCACTGTCGTTCTACGAGGGGAATGCTAAAGCTGTTGTAGGGCTGTCAGGTCCTCAGAAACAAAGAAAAGAAATTGTTTCACAGCTGGTGAGTATTTTCATTGTTTCTAGTAACCACTATATGTACTACTCAAAATAAGTTATGGTCAAACATAATAATAACAGTATTTTATTTACAAGAAGCAGTGCCTCCAAAATCCACATGATAGCATGTTGGCAGACATGTCACGAGCCAACGTGTGCATGTTCAGAGTGACAATCATAAACAACACAATGTTGCATGTGCCGATACATCATGAATTTAAGGTTTTGAAGAACATTTCACGTGAAACAAATTTTCCAAAACTGTAATTGGCAAATATTTAATAGTAACAACACACCATGAAAACGCTCTTTCTGTAAACAAACAGCAAAAATCAATTATATCAGTTTATGCATTTATTAGATTTCACCCTTAACCCCTTGACGACGGATGGCTGCTATAACGGACCTAGATAGTTTGCACGTGGGATTAACTTCTTTTGAGTAGTATTATGTGTGTAATTCTATATTATGCATGACATTGCTGATAAAGAAGTGATAGTTGAGCCATGACCTCACTGAACACATTCATTGGAGCATGCAACTCAGATGGAGGGATGACAGGAGACTACATGGTGTTCTGACTTTGTGGACTTCTTGTTGCATTGTTTTAATAATCATGTGTTCATTTATCTCCTTCATCATACATGCTTATAATGCGTTTGGTAGATTAACTACAGTAGTGCAGAGTATTTAGTCATCGGTCTCATGAAATGCACATGCATGCACCTTCCCAACCTCTCAAAATTTGGATTTGTCCGAGTATGCCATGCCACCTACTAGACGATATTTTGGCGTCTGCTTACTCAACTTATGTCTGGCTACCATTAGTGCCGCAAAGATGGTTTTCACTGACTGACAGCTCCTATGATATGAATTATTTATTCCCAGATGCTGGACCTGCTGTTTGAGTATGTGGACCTGTCCATGACGAGGTTGTGTCCAGAGAAAGGAAAGATTGAAGAACTAGAGGAGTATTATCAGGTTGGAAGAACAATTTGATTAAATTAATTTCTTATAATTCATATATTGTTGAAAATGTTCTGAACAATAAATTCTAGTGTCTACCCCCCATCTCCATCCCCCCTTCATATTTTTCTTAGTTTCAAAACTTTCAGCTTGTTCATACGTTTGTAAGGCACGATTTGATTGGGGCCCAAGTGTATTTCATGGTTACAGAATTGCACAAAGGTGTTCCACAATCTGTCAGTCTTGGCGGTTGTGGTTCGAGTCCCGCCCAGGCATCTCTCTTTCAGCCTGGAGAGACGGGAGCCCCGACACCGACTTGATGTTGGTGAGACCGTGGTGATGTGGCTGAAAGATTGCTGAAAACCATGTAAAACCCCAAATCACTGACTCACTCCAATTGATTGAGTTGTAGATGAGAGTCTTGATATTGTGGTGATGTAACTCAAAAAGTCACATAGAAATGCTAATCTTTCTAGGGCATGTTCCACAAAACTATCTTAGTTATGTTCAATCCAATTTCGCCATCAGTGTAGCTACAAATCATTTCGTTCAAACAGTTTCAAGACTTGTAAGTAGCACAAAGTTGCTTTCTGGAATGAGATTGGAGAATAGCTGAGTTGAGAAAGTTGCCCTAGCACTGAGATAGCTTTGTGGAACATGTGGTGCGGGATAGCGCAGTGGTTACCACGTCGGCCCAGCAATCTGCGTGTTTTGCCGGTTGTGGTTCGTGTCCTGCCCAGACAGCTCTCTTTCAGCCAAGAAAGACAGGAGTGCTGACACTGACGTGATGTTGGTGAGTTGTGGTGATGTAGCTGAAAGATTGCCAAAACCACGTAAAACCCCAAATCACTCACTCACTCACTTTGTGGAACAAGGCCCAAGTCTAGTCTATTGGTGATGAAGTCCTGTAGTTGTAATGGACCATTCTTAATATTTATGCACATACATATATAGCCTCCTTTTCATTGTTATGGTAAAGGTTATGCATATGGACTGTGTCTGAGACCATATGCATAACGTTTGACATGACAACAAAAACAAAGCTAGAGGTGCATATGCATAAATATTAAGAATTGCCTGAGTTGCTTCAAGTGCTCTGGTTTCCTCCCAAAATAAAGATCTTCCCTGATCAGTGTTCCAGATAATTTTGAACTTATTGGGTATTTACTTTCAAAAACTGAATTAAAATCAGTTGAGTAATGCAAATATTTTTTGAGTATTTTATGCAAACACACAGCTTACCTGTAGCACTTGTCCTGATACATTTTGACTGTGATTTAATGTATGCAATTTTGAATGAAGTTTGCTGAATTTTGACATTTTTATTGTTGTAGGAAATAGTTCCAGTATGTGTGGACTACTCATTGCATCTCAACAGAATGTAAGTGCTGTTATATGTTGCATGAAACGTCTTGTTGTCTGTGTATTTAGAGCTCAACATGGTGCAGTGGATGTCATCTTTCTTCTTCAAGTACCCTGTGGGGCTTCCGGGGAATGGCGTGGTGTCACTTGGATAGAATAGGGCCTTACCGGTAGTAACCCAGTGCTTGTCGTACAAGGCGACTATAATGTGGATCTTTTGCTTTCTATTTCTTACTATCGATCCTGTGTTGTCTCTTTTCCTGATGTGCCTCTTGCACATCACATTGCGCTGTTGCTGAAATATTGTCCCCTGCAATGTAAAAATTAATTTCACTTACTCACTCACTCTTAATTCAGTTAACCTCTGAGATGGGTATAAGTTTATTAATCCCTTGACTGAGAGTCACCGAGTACATTAATATCAGGGTATGGTAATTTGGATGTTTTCATATGTCGCTCCCCTGGGACACAGCTTTTCGCTTTGTTGGTACTACTGTACTCAAATTATAAATTTTGCTGTAAGCAGGGTATTGTGTCAGGGTATTTTTTGTTCCGGTTCGCATCGCAATTTGCTAATCAATTTCAGCTGTTTGCTAATCAGTTACTGATAAAATAATGATCAATGTCGCACCAAATGCTAATCGTTTTTGATCTGAATGCAAAACTGCTAATCAAAGATTTCAAAACAAAAAATACCCTGTGTGTTGAGTTAGTCAATGTTAATTGGGATGATCACGTGTGTATTTTACTCTTCCTTTCGCATTGACTCACTTAACTGATTGATGGGACCTTGAAAAGCATTTTAGTTGTCCGAAATTTTTACTTCAGCGATTTTAATTATCCATATCAAAATAATGATAAATATAGAAGAAACACATTGGGACAGCAGAAAGTGTTACTTATCCGGAATTTTTACTTATCTGAAGTTTACTGGATTTCACTCTACATATCCTGGTGCATGTAGTCAGTTTGAATAGATGTGTGCTTAGTGCTGAAACCAAATGAATGAGATGTTTGACTTATTAATGGAGGAGTAGACTGAGGATTGTTTGTACAAAACCTATTATGTGTCTGGCTGGCTGGGTCTTGATTTTCAAGATAGACCAATAGTTGGTAGATGACTGCAGTAGTAGAGCTATATTTGAATATACCCCATGATCACATTGCCTGTTTTGTTGTCAGGTGTTATTATTTCAGATAATCAACCCACGGATCCAAGGCACGTGGATTCCACACGAGGTGGGAGACTCTTGATTTTTCACCTTTATCTCCCTCACCCATTCTGGACATTTTAATAAATCTCCTGATTTTTTTTTGTCAAATTGATTTAATTTGTTTTGTAGATGTCTATGGTATACTTTTAGAAAACCTCCCCTTTGGAAAGTCAATCGCCCCCAATCTGAATCTCCCCCTTCTGCAGGTATGGTTTATGCTATGTATGCACATGGTATATGTGAAATAACAACCAAGCCCTCAGCAATGGCGATATAAGCTTCTCGCTAGCACTCCAGGTTATATCAGTCACCTACCTCAGGAGGGGTCAAAATTGCAAGCATAAATAGGTGTAAAGAATGCACAGTTAAGTATAAAGATTTTGATAAGTGAATAGACATACAAGTGGTTGGAGACAGAATCTTGACAACAATTGAAGGGATGATATTGTGATGTAGCTGAAGATCATCAGTCCCCAATTCCATCAAAATTAAAACTTATTACCAAAGTTAAGAGATTTTGCAGTGTGCACAAAAAGCAGTTTACGTCTTCTTCAATTTTACCTCAGTAGCCGTTTTTTCTTCATTATAGTGCGACCTACATTTGCAAATAGACTTCCACATTTAAATCAATTGTCCTGCTCACGAGCCCAACCTTGAAAATGGAAAGCAATTTGATTAGAACCTAATAGGGTCTACTTTCACGATAAGGGGCCACTCACAAGGTATATTTCTGAATTCTGAAAATGCTTCTAAAATTGAATTTGATACCTGACAAAAACGATTCCCTCTAGGGAAGGAGTTGTTAAATTGAATGAACATTTTCTTCCGAGCTCACGGCAAGAATTTGTTTTGATAATTCGTGTTTGGGTGAATAAATCGTTGACAGGAACAGAATAATATTTGTGGTTGTTTACGCAGAGTAAAATAGGGATCTTATGTCACTGAATGATCATGACTGGCATGCAAATGAACAATTCTGAATTGTATGTAAATGAGTGTATATCATATGCTTGTGAATTATCTGAATTGTATGTGGGTAATAGGGGACCATATGCTTGTCAAAGATTGTTGTAATTTGAGTTGAGATGATGTTTTTTGTAAATGTCAGCCATAACACATGTGTGATTTACAAGGAGCACATTGGGGGCAAAGACTGTTCATGATCAACTCAATAGAAAGAAAAGTGAAAGCAACAGATCCAGTTTTGCTTGTGTTGTGTGACAAGCATTGGGTTGCTTGAGCCTAACTGGTTAGCGTACTATTATCACTGCTTTTCGCATGTTTTTTGCAAATTCTTATCAAACTAAAATTTATTTCAAACTTATTTTGTATGTGATGAAAGTATAGCTTATTGCTGTTGTTTTGACCCATAGATCGATCACATGTGCACTTCGGTGTATAGTGCTAACGCTCGGGATCAAAACACTAAAAATCCTGTTTTCAATCGCACGGACAGTGTCAAATATCACCGCCTTGAGGCCTCATGTGGCATGCTCTCATGTGCAGTGACTGACCACGATTTTCGTGTTTTAAAATGGGAGTACCCTTGCATAGTAATGAAAACATTTCCAACCATTGTACTTAACTATTTAAATTTATTTAGAACATCTGACCAACACTCTTTCGACTTCAGTCTTCTCCCTTGTTGAGATCGCTTTGCTGAAGGCAGAGAATGTCGGTGTTTCTCGCCGATTTCATATACTTTACAGATCAGTAAAATCGTTGCTGTGTCGGCATTGTTGTTGATAAAATGTCTTTAGGAGGTGTTGTGTCATAGTTGAAAGCTAGTTTGAACTATTTGTGTTGACAAGGAAAGATCATGTTACTTTCAAGGTCCTGCTTAAGATCCCAATTCAACATTTCCTGAATTTGTAGACCCTCAGAATAGATCTATCGGCAGTCAAAATTGGAGAGATCTCTCTGACCACCCCTAATGGCCTCCTGCTTGAGAGGATCTAGTATGATCAGCCTTTGGCCTCCCACAACAAAATCTGGCTATACTGAACACCTAAACAGCTAATAAATGAATTTGAAGAGTACCAACTCTTAAGACATTGTAAAAACAGTTGGCCGCAAGAGATCAGTGCAATTAAAATGGATCATTCACTGCATCATATTTCAGAATCAAACATTCATTTTGTCTGTTCTGTCTCAGTTTGAAAGACATTAAGAAAGACAGCACCAAATCAGTGTTATATTGCTTTGGTATTTACTCTAATTTACGTGGGCAATAGGTGTTGACAAGCTTTTACTCTTAGAACTATGTACATGTTGGTATTTATAGTTATGGTCTGTCATGTGGAAAGATGTATCTGTTCTAAAAGCTAACAATGTTAAACTTTCAGTGACATTAGTTATATTTGCTTTCAACTTATAACACTAATTAAGATTTATTTTTGAAATGTCATCATTGATTGGACAGAAACATATGATGTTTACTTCACTGGTTTAACAACCAACAAGTCTGAATGGTTAGTAAACATAAAACTGTGAAACAATTGTATATTTTCAGCTATTTAAAACTTTTCTGCCATGTACATTCACTCACTCTTTTTCTTCCTAAACCACTTACTCCCTTCCTCCCTCTCTCCATTGTCCCATTCACTCACTTTCTAAATCATCCCTTCTTTCTTTTTCTTGCATACTTACTCTTTCTCTCTCCATGTTACCACTCACATACTTCTTTCTTTCCTTTGCTTTCTCTCCCCCTTTATTTCTTTTTTTCTTGTTCTCACTTATCTATTCATTCACTCTTCATTTCTCCATTACCTAACTCATTCACTCACATCTCTTCCAACTTCCCTAACTTGCTCTCTTTTTTTCTCTCAAGTCTTCCACAATCTAACTTGTTTCTTGTTTGTTTTGCTCACCCCTTCTTTATCCCTTCCTTGCTCACCCCTTCTCATTATCCCTTCTTTGCTCACCCCTTTTCTTTATCCCTTCCTTGCTCATCCCTTCTTTATCCCTTCCTTGCTCATCCCTTTTCTTTATCCCTTCCTTG
>JAUELE010252646.1:0-10774 GCA_031471655.1 Diodora aspera | reverse complement strand
TCCCCCCCCTTTTTAGAGTTCTTAGAGCTCAGAGGATAGTGAATCAGTTTGTTTTGGTTTCTACCAGTCATTCGATGATGCCGGTTTCTACAGAATAGTTGTTATTTGAAAACAATGTTTGGGACTAAAACTAAAAGTGTTTGCCAGAATACTTAATGGACAGAGGCTGGAGTATTTTACTTGATATTTAAACTAGAATTCGCCGGGTCCAAACTTTTATGCCAGTTTTGACAGAATGTCGGACTACTCAGAGTGCAGTTTGTACACAGTCCACTGTATACTCTAATCCTGTTTACAGTGTGCATGTTGTTTCAGTGATACCGTGACTTGTGTTTTGATTGACAAGATGTCTGGTCCGGATTAGACAACAGAATTACAGTTGATAATTAGAAGTCGGGTCCATAGTTTTAGTCCGAAGTCCGGAATGTAAAGAGTCCGGTTTAGAATGTGACTGACTATATATATAGGTAATGATAATTTATGAAACAATTCTAGGGACCAGAGAAAAAGTCTGGTGTTGAGCCAAATCCAGATTAGACAGATTTCACTGTATTTCAAAAGACTTTGTTTCTATTGAAGTGGGTGAGTGAGTGACTCTGGATTAACGTGACTTTTCGTAACCATATCATACCATATTTTCAACCATATCATACCAGGGGCCAATCTCCAGTTGGAAAGAGAGGTACTTGGGGCAGGATTCAAACCACAACTTCCAAGGATGGCAAGTTAGTAGGGCCAATATGCTAACCACTGGGCCAAAAAGCAGGATTAAAAACTGAGACGACAAAAATTCCGCATCCTAACTTTTCTCACCTCCTCCGGAACAGCAAGTTCGCGAACAATTTGGAGAATCCTCGGAATGCTTGTCTGGACAAATCTCTGTAAGAAAGCAATGTGTCAAAAAATTTACATAACCAGGGAATTCTTTTGTAAAAGTTGAGTTGAGTTGAGTTGAAATGAAATGATGTTTTATGTTGCAAGGGCAATATTTCAAAAGAAAGATAAAAGGGATATATAGAAAGGAAAGTGAAAGCAAAAGATCCCCATTTTAGTCACCTTGTACGACAAGCATTGGATTACTGAGGCCCTATTCTATCTAAGTGACACTACGTCACTCCCGGAAGCCCCACGGGGTAACACATTAAGACCATGATAATTCAAACTAATACCATGAATACTTACAGTCAGACCGAGCATGTTTCTTCGTTGAGCTGTTTTCCCCACTGAAAAGAAAAAACAAAATCCACTGAAGCAGAAACATCTTGATTGGTGAATAAGCAAGATTCTAGATTTAACATGACTTTAGCAGTCTTTAACCTATAATAGAATGTTTTTTCACGGCTTTGACAGGTCCGCCATTTTGGATTTTATCGAGTTAGTCGGGCCCTTTCTCGTTTATAAGCCCATCCCCCTGTTAATGCAAAATGAAGTGTTTGAGCCCCCTGGTCTTATACCCACGAGAATACGGTACTCACAACTGCCTTTGAGGAGATAACCGAACAACTCCATGATTAAAATGTCTCCTCTCTCAAACAAAAAGTAGTACCTGAAAGCAATTCGGGCGTGACAGATTGGTCCACATATGAATACCATGGCTTGCCTTCATGAGAGACTGCAATCTGAAGATAAAAATATTAAAATGTACAAACATCAAAAGTCATCAGTAAAACCGAAGCAATTCATGGGCTACCAATATCAGATTGCAATAAATATACTCATCAACAATCTCCAAACACTTTTCGCTTGAATAGTTGGCATGAAAACATTTCAAACTGACCAGGGATGTTCAGAGTAAGAAATTTAACAAAGCTCATTTTCACGTTTTTTCCCTTTATCTCGGACAGACGATATATTGCTTCGTTGAGTTAATATGATGTTTTATGTGGCAAGGGCAATATTTCAGCCATAATGCAACATGATGTGCAAGATGCACATCGAGCGAAAAGACAGATCATAAAAGTGATCGATAGAAATGAATGTGAAAGCAAAAGATCCCTATTTTAGTCTTGTACGACAAGCATTGGGTTACTGAGGCCCTATTCTATCCAAGTGACACCACATCACTACCCCAATGCCCCACAGGGTATACTGCTTCGTGATACATCAGTACTATCAGCAAAACCAGTAGTCTCAAACGAAAAATTTGTGACAATATTCTGATAAAACAATCTAGCGATGACAAGTCTACCAGTTAACACATAAATAGCTTTTCTCATATATACTGATTAGAGTGTTTATACATTTTAACAAAATTTTCAGTCAAAGAAAATTATGAATTAACATCAGTTTGAGTATTAGTTTAAGGGGTACAGTTTGGAAAGTTATTGAAACATAATGAAGTTGCCTGTGATATTTTAAACAGCAAATAATCCTGACAAAGGAAATTAACCATTAAAAAAACCCCGCCCGACCCCATGTTCAGACCAATCTAGAAATTGGACATGCTTGTCTGTCATTATTCGAATTTTGAAATTGAAAACATACTGGTGCATTGTTTAGCTCAAGTAATTTCCTGGCATTTCTTGAAAAGAACTTACCGGTTTAACTGTTTGTTTTATTCCCCACTATTGTAGTGAATAAAAGTTTGCCTTTAGACACATGTAAATCGATGTAATATGTCCATGAATATATTATTTACATGCGAGAATCACTTCGTCAGCCACCATTTATAAACTGGAAGTCAAGAAATTTTTTATTCATATTCAGAAACGGCATTTTTAGTTCTACTTGAAATCATTTATTACAAAATTCAAAAACAATTTCAATACTTCAAAAAATGGATCGAATTGCAAATTGTGGTCAGTCTAAAGAGAAAGAACTTTTTATCATCGATTAGATATACTACTGACAAAAAATTAGGGAATTGAAAAATGATAGTGAAGGGGGCGTTCTATGTCAACTGTACATACTTTTTGGTCGAAAAATTACAGACCAACTCGGAATTAGTTCATTTTTGGCAGCAAAAAACGCATACTGCCAAGTTTTAGGTCACCACAGCCATTTTGGGGCCGATCAAAAATGTTGGGTTTTCGGTGGACCAAAACAATTCAATCAGGCATAACTTTGGTTCTATCCACCAGATTTGCATAATATTGGTACCAAAATGACGAGCAACGCGTGACCTTTCATTTGATGCAAGGCACATTGCAATCAGAGAAAACAATATTTTAATTTTTTATTCTTTGACCTTGACCCTTTGACCCCCTCGGGGCAGAAAAATTGATGACCTCCATTTTCATCCAGAATATTCTTATACTTGTCCTCTAACCCCACACTGAAAATGAGAGTGGGATCTCAATGGAATCATAGTTCTCCAGTCATGCAGGACGTGAACGAGATGAAATGTCCCCTCTCACCTGCATTTGACAACAGCAAGGACTAATATTTGGTTGATTTTGACACTTTCATGATAGGCGCTTACTTGATGGAATCCGGTTACGATTTGCTCGTCATTTTGGTATCAATATTATGCAAATCTGATGGATAGGACCAAAGTTATGCCCGATTGAATAGTTTTGGTCCTCTGGAAAGCCCAAATTTTTGATGGGCCCAAAAATGGCCTAAAACTTGGCTCGAATATTCCACTCAGGGGGACCAGTAGTTGGACCAAAAATGAGCTGATTCCATGACATGTTGTCAATCATGTGTGTACACTTGACATAGAATGTCCCGAAGGTGTCATGCCTGTAGAAGGCTGTTCAGGCATGTAGATCAATACCTGGAGTCCACCAAGTTGAGCAATACATGCACATAACATGTACTGTTCAAGTTGAATAACTTGTGTACGAGTGCCCTCAGTATTGCCTGCCATTCAGCCTGAAGAGCTACCCCAAGCTGGGTCAGGGTAGCAGGTGCTGGGTCTCTGGCATATACTCTGTGCTCAAGAACATTCCACAGATGCTCCATAGGAGACATGTCCAATGTTTGAATGCCTTCTTTTCTGAGAAAATGGGCGACGTCATGTACACGATGTGGTCATATGGGAGTTCAAAACATCTGTAGATAACGAGTGAATGGAAGGACATCAGATGCAAAACTGAGTCAATTTCATGCTGGCCAGTCAATTTCCATTCACCAAATTAGTATGCCTGTCATGTGTGATACAGCACCCACATCATGACACAACCACCCCCATACAGAACATGGTCAAGTATTGTTGCCCTGACATACTGCTCGCCGCAACATCACCAATGTTTTCTGCCATCTGTGAATCGGAGGCAAGACCTTATATGTAGAAATGGTGTAACACTATTGGCACACATCCTGTCGCTGGTGTTGCCTCAGCCTGGTCCACTCCAATCTATGCCTCCTGTAGCGAGCCGTGGTCACACACTTCACAGGGCACCTTGCATGCAGACTGAGCCAGTTTTTTTTTTAAAATGGTGGATGATGAAATTCACCATCCTGTTATTGTACGTGGCAGATGCAAATCAATTGCATAGTGCCATTAATCTAATATGACGATCTTGGGGTGTGATTTGCCACACCCAGGTCTCCTGTCCCCCACAATTCGCCCGTTTTGTCTCCTCATTTAAAGAGGTTCAGTGCTATTTTGAAGCATGTGCTCAGCTCATTGTTATTGAATGTTTGCTTTGGATGCAACACCACAGTATCATAACTGCACACTGTAACCATAGCTACATTCAAATCCCTTGTTCCCTTATTTTTTGCTGGTAGTATATAATGCATTTGAATTCTCAAAGGTTCTTGTCATAATAATAATTGAAAATAAATAAATGTACATACATAATTCAATGAAGATGCATTCACATGCAGTTTGCTATTCAACTTGCGAACATCTATTTCAAGCCCTAAACTTGTAAGTAGATATTTACAGTACATATGACAATCAAGTAAAAGCTCTTTATGAATACTTTAAAAACTGCACTGTTATGATGACGGCCAGGAAGTGATTGCACTATGTCAAACTTTTTCTAACACCAGTTCTTTGTTGGACAAATCTGAACTATTTGAAAAAAACCCAATCCATTAATTTTGTTTCACTGCAATGGCAATGTTTCGGCCACAACACACCACATTACTACTTATTATGTATGGGTAACACTTCAACTCTACATCAATGTGCAATGTGTATTTGGAAAAAGGCAATCCTATGTTTGCAACATTGACCAGACGTTAAACACAAGTTTTTAAAAATCCAGTCTTTCTGAACTCTAAACCATGAAAGTGCAACTACCTATACTGGCTTAAATGCCATACTCTTTTTTCGGTACAAAGATGTAATAAGAAAATTCTATTTTGGTGACACTGGCCTTCTCCTTAAAAAGCATGCTTTTTTAAATGCCTTCAGATTTCCTATCTCGCATGCCAGTAGATGATTTACATTAAATATTTGTTACTTCAAACCCCAAACATTAATGGCCATAGAAGAAAATGGATGTGCTATTTTGTAGCCAAAGGCACATCAAACACCCACATTTCAACACCCTCGCCTGCAACGAACGTGGGATTTTTCTATTTAATGCAGCTTTCGGTAATTTTTCAGCCATATCACCACAGTGTCATCTACATCAAGGTTAAATTTCCAGCAAGAAAGAGGTACCCGGACAGCATCAAATCCCAAACTGTCATGCCCAACAATCATTAGCACTTGTTTTGTCATCCTCTATACAAGTGATTTAGGATTTTACAGTTTTTTGGCAATCTTTCAGTTATCAGGTGTCACTGATATCACTTTGGTATCAGGGTTTAATCGCCAACCTGAAAGGCACCCTGGCAGGATTCAAACCCACAACCGCCAAGTCTGGCAGATTACTGAGCTGACACTCTAACTGCTCTGTCCTGCACCCTTATCTCAATACAAACTCTTCCTCAGACAAGCACTGACCACAATCTGAAGCGATGAAATTGACATACCTCATAATCTGACCACTTGCTGGCTAAATGGATACAGACACAGGCTACTACTGTTGGCTTGTATTGCAGACACATCGTTGTAAGATGCAAGCTGGAAGAAAAAGTCCATCATATTAACCACTGCAGTTACCATAAAATAAAACATAAGCCGAGCTAAAAGAGTGCATCCGTCATTCAGCGGCTGAAAATAAATCAATGCTAAAACTTGTTCAAAACTTTACCTGCCTTTTTCCAGACTAGACAGTAAGGCAATCCTTTATATTTTTGTTTGACCATTTCTGAACTGCACTGAAATCATTGGGTTGGTAGCGGGGCTATTTATTTTTTCCTCCCTAAAGATTTGTGAATGCTATTTGCACAACTTTCACCAATTGTACCAGTAATGATTTGTCACCACACAGCATGTACTCCAAATGCAAACTGAACAAACTCAGGAATGCATTTTTAAAAAACCCCAAAGAATTTGTTGTCCTTAATAATATAAGATCGACAATTCAATTTTTTTTTAAAAATACTTGTGGGGTGGAAAGGTACTTTTTGATGGGTCGGTCAGGGAAGGGCAAACAAACTGTTAAAATTGTTTTGGGCCTAAATGTTGACAGAATTCAGTGAATTATATAAATATGGTAAACTTTTGCCTTGTTAGTGGAGTTAGCAGTACTGAACTATGCATGATTTTTCATAAGCAATCTTGACAAAAGAAACATGCACACGTTTTCAGGTGTTGAGAGGAAAGGCAATGTTGAGAGTTGAGCTGTTATATGTAGAAAGGACAATATATCAACCATGTCAGAGATGTAGATAGCCAGAAGCCAGCAAAATTCACCTGCTGTTGAGCTGAAATTTCAGGCTGTCAAATCAGCAAACACCATACAATACACTTCAAACTTTCTTTTCAATTTGACCATCTTTCATCTTAAAATGACTGGCTGCTCTCTGCCTTAACTACATCCCTTGATGTGCAAGGTGAAGAGAGAAAAGAAAACACGATTGATAGAAAAGTGACAGCAAAAATCCCCATTTTAGTCGCCATGACGTGTATGAAAAGCATTTGGTTACTCGGCTCTATTCTTCCCAAATGACATATCACTCTCAAAAGCCCAAGAGGGGTCAGCCAGACAAGTAGTGTGCATGGTGGTACATTAAAAGACCTAACTTTCAGCCTGGTTTAGAGTAGCCATTCTCAACAAGAACCTTAGGGGCCCCAAAACATTTAGGAGGACACAGGGTTGTTCCCATTGTGCCTACACCTAAATGTTGTGTTAAAACAACAACTTCAAGCTCCAATGATTCTGATACTATGTAGTCTCCAACCTTTTGGAGAAATGGACTCTTCCATTATTTTGTCAATCTGCCTTCACTATATAGAAACAATGGTACCAAGCCAGGACAGACTGAAAACTCTGAGAAGGGATGCCCGAATGGTTTATGGGGTCTCTGGTAACTGAACTGCTGAAACACCAGCTTAACTTGAAAATACATAGAGCAGCCAAGACAGCTGTTTTTGACCAGATTTGCAATTTGACCACACGTTTAGGTCTAATGTTTAATTTCTTGTCCATTTAACAGGAAAGTTCCAAGTTTCATGGTGTTCAGTAACAAGTGATTTCTGTCTATCTGCTGGTGGTGTATGCCTGTTTGGTGTGTGTGGGGGAGATGGGGTGGTGGTGTTGAAGCCTAAGAGACCCAAAGTGGCCACAACCTAAAAAAAAAAGGGTTGAGAATGGCTGGTAAAGAGCATTAAGATAAAAATCTCACATACAGAAACATAAATCTGAAAGACAGAGGCAGTTAGAAAGCATTTATGATAATCAACAAATTCAGGGGTGACAAGTAAAGGCATGAAATTAGTCTTAATGTCACCACCTGTTTGTCGCCAGAAAGTAGGATGTCTGAGCTAGGTCCTTGCTGGCTGTTGATGGTCAGTGTGTGGTCGTCATGACAACAAGCCCAACGACACCCCACGGGAGCAGCAGAACAGGGTCGCAAAGGAAAAGAGAGAAAACACTGACATTAGCGCATTATCATTTCATTTATATGAGCATTCATATAAAACTTCCTGAAAGCATGCAACCTGCAAGTTCAGTCTCTTATCCAATGGCCAGAGACAACAAGACCAATTTGTCCTAGGTTGCACTTCAGATCCCTTGTCATGATAATGGGATTGATTCGCATTTTGGAAATCACAAACTTTTAAAAGTAACATTTTCTACAACCTTGTACATGCTCATTTTCGCACTGCTACACTTTTCTGTAACCAGCAAATTTATTATAATAATCCAACATTTCAAATTCAGTCATGAATGAGATACTAGTATATAAAACATTCCACATGATCCAGAGCTCCAGATAACCTGGGTATTTGCATAAAGTGCACGTAAAAACGCAAGCAAAATTGAAAGGAAGCGTACAAAAACCCAGGCAAATTTACCAAAACTCAATATGTTTGAAAACCCTGCTTAATGTACACAATACATCGATCACCCAATGCGTACCAATTGGAAGCAAATATGTCTAGAAATAATACTATACACATAGTTCTAATAGTTGTGGTAGAAAATAGTAACAGGAATTTATGTATTTCATTCCAATTAGCACCAATAACTATCATGATTTATGCACATATTCATGCATGAGAACAACCGTCTGATTTTTAAAAAAAATCAGTCTTAAGGGGTCTATGTTACCTGTTTTGCCTTTTTAGCTCTACATTGGTTTTGACAATTTAACATTTCTAATGAAATGTTTAAGATACCCAATACGCTGGAATTAGTGGGAGTAAAAACCCAATAGACCAAATCCAGTGGAGTAAAAAATAGCTGATTTCCCACATAAAAACTTCAAATACTCAATAGCTGCGAAAATGTCGAGTAAATAACCCAATAGCTCAAAAATTATCTGGAGCTCTGATGATCATAAGTGGTGGGTGCAGTATCAACAACCTAAGATATAGAAATTAATGGACTTTATCAAAATACTTGAATATGTATACAACATTAGATGGCACTTAACCAGTTTCAAATTCAATGTAAAAACCATCAATAATCATTGATGTTCAACTACTGTATTCAATCAGTTTTAGTCCAACAGAATACACAGGCAACTGCAAGTACTAAAAGACTTTTCAAGTCTTTAAGATATATTTCTGTTGCAAACTAGAGGCAATTAACTAATGATTAAAGGATCTATTGCAAACTGTAAATTGGTCCAACAACCAACTGCACACACAAAAAAATTAAAAAATTTACTGATTTGAAATATTAAGGATTATCAAATCAATTCCTTGGCTTTAGACAAAATTGACAACACAAATGTCAGTTATGAATGGCAATACCCAAAATCAATTCAAAATCAACTACAGACAGATGTATAAAAACACCTTTGGTGCCACATGTTTTTAGGATTTCAAAAGACATCAGAGGTTGTTGGATCATTGATTGGTGACCCACTGATTACACTTAGAATCTTTACTAAGGCATAGGCAATAGCTGAGTTAGAATACAGCACTGTACTGCAGTTTCCTGGGCAAAGCAGGACATTTGAAAACACTTTTAGGATGACGTTTAGAGAGTGATTTTGGACTAAATGTAGCATCAGGCAATCTTTCAGCCATGTCCCCACAGTGTCACCTACATCACATCAGAGGTCAATCCCCGGGCTGAACAAACACCCACAACTGCAACGACTGGCAATTTACTGGGCCTACATGCTAACCTACTGGTCATCACTCGGATGACATTTAGAAACTCATTTGGTACTATGCACAAATATGAAGTGACTTACAAAAACGTCATTTGGCAGCAAAGGTGTTAACAAATGTGCAAGTGAAATGGAGTTTAATGTTGCAGTGATCAGTATTTTGGTCAGGGCAACACTGTTAAAGAAATATGGATAAATTAAAATGAAAAACTAATTTGAAAATCCAATTACTGTTTCGGGCAATTCCAATCTGAAGACCTGTGAAAATACAGGAACAGGAACTGATTGATTAACATTGATTTCAACAAATAGAAATAACACAATGTTCCCTGTGTAACCACAAAGTTGTGGCTGTATCTCTTGAATTTGAAACTACATTCACCCTGGCTGACAAACGTCCCACTGTGCCAAAATGCTAACCTGTGCACTGATGTTCAATGTTGTAGTAACTTTTCTTACAGACAACTACTGAGCTTGTACAAAACAGATTTTCCTTTATGACAATGTGTACATTTTATTTAATGTTTCGTGTTATTCTTCATAGTTACCTGGGATAATTTCACTTACCTCGAACTAACTGACAAGTTTTCACAACATGTGTATGAGGGTGGTCTACCTGAATATCAAACCCTGAAATTATAAGCAATATTTTCAGGATTGTCTTACACAAAAACAATCTTTCACAATTTTTCATCATTTTAAAAATAATAATTAAAGAATAGTTGGTTTCTGGCACCTTGATAACCGTGACCAAGAACGGACAAAAGTGAGAAAACCAAACAATGATAAGCTAATCAGAAGTTGAGATTATATTTTATGTTCCTTGTTGTAACTAAGAGCAATATTTCCGCCATATTGCAATCAGATGTGTAAGGTGCACACAGCAGAGGGTAAGGATGGTTCATGAAAAAGATTGATCAAAAGGAAAGTGATAGCAAAACATTCCTATTCTTTCCAAATGACTTCACGTCACTCCCTGGAAGCTGTACAGGGATTCAATCAAGGAAATCATCACATCAAATCACATGACAAAGCTGTAAACATGTACAAACTACTTAACACAACGAAAACAAGCAGACAGAGTCAGCAATATCCCCCGCCATGGGGCTAAAGATAATGAGTTGAACGAACACTCTCATTATTTACTACAAAACTACATAGAAGATAGGATGACACATTTGGAAACATAATGTATCAA
>JAUELE010252635.1:0-10775 GCA_031471655.1 Diodora aspera | reverse complement strand
GGAAAACAATCTCGGCTGCGCCGAGAAAAATGAATTCCAAACAGGTTGATACACAACAGCATGCAATAGTCGGAATGCGCCTGTCTCAACTGTCGGAATACTCCAGAATAAACAAAGTGTTTTGCCTTATAAAACGGGCAGCATTCTTTGGCTTACGTCTCTTTTCCTTCCACAGGGTGAGAGAGTCACTTGTTCTGCCATTTCACCGTAACTTTAGACGAAAAAAACGCTACTGCAATCGGACGTCAAACTTTTGTGGACACAGCCATTGTCCCATGACCAAACAGCCGTATGTGATTAACTGAGCGTGGCGTTTAATTGGGTTTGCACACAAACGGAAAATGCATGCGCTCTTAAGTTTGCAGCTGTTGAAATTTGAATAAAAACTAGTTTGTATTCGTATACTAGACACTGCAGATATTTTATTGGTAGCACTAACTCAATTTACGTCATAGTGGCGTTTATCGGTGTCTGCATCTGAGCTCCGCACGTTGTTATGGTAACATACGTGTTGTGTGACACGCTTATCATACGTTAATGTCATGAGCATGTTCGTGACATTATGGTGATAACCGAAATCAACCACTGGTTCTGCGCACAGTATCTGATGGCTAGTAGGCTACCTATATATAACAAGGGGACACATCAGAAAGTTCCTCCAACTCTCAGAAAGTTGCTGAACAAGAATAAAGACGGAAGTGAGTAGTCTTACCTTTAAAGGCAGGGCAGACTTCCCATGCACTAACAGGGTTCCCTTGAGAGTACTGGCCCAGGAACATCTCCAGGTAGGTCAGCGGCAGGGATCCAATCAACACAAACAGAAAGTAGGGAACAAGGAAGCTACCTGAAAACCATCAAGTATATTATCAAACAGAACAATTATTGACAATTATTTATAATCGTGTTATTATTATGTTTGCTTTCACGAGTTTTGACCAGAGGTAAGGCGAGTCAGCCTGACACGTGGTGCACTCGGGAAACACGGTGCATATATTATACATAGCTGTTTCACATCTTGTAGACATGAGGGATGAATAAGTAGGTTGTCTGGCATACTAATTAGGTATATACTTAACCCCTAAATGAGAATAGAGTGAACAAATCAGTATAAAGTGAAATTCATCTTCCATGACATTCAAAGTACAAAACTGATAGATACTATTTCCCTAACTATGCCCTCCGATTTGCCAACCTTTACTCTTAGAGGCGATTCACCACTTTTTAGTAAAAAGTAATAACGCCATAACTTTATAGTATGAATACGTGACAGGTAACTTTCAACATCTGAGAGGGATTTGAAAAGTTTATAATAATATCATCTACTGTCATCACATATCATTGAATGCCAACCTTGTTGATTGATAACAATATTTTACCCTTTGTGAAACAATTCAACGTCACCAACCTCATGGGATATCTATACAAAACCAAAGCCATATGTAAATAATAGATTTTTTTCACATCTGTTACCCAAGTGAATAATTTTATTAACATTATCAAGAATGTTTTAACATTGCTTGTGGTATCTATTACAAGGCATATACAATAATTTATGCCAGTATTTCAAACATCGCGCATAACATGGCCCATATAAACCATGCCTGTCACATTCGCCCAGTGCAGCAACGTTGACATGATTACCAGCAGCAACAACATATTTACAAAACTTCACATGAAATTGTTCGATGAGAGGAACAGATGTGTGGCCTCCAATTTCCGATGAATATACATGTAATGTAATAGGCTTTATTTTTACATCAAATATCTTGAACATGAGATATATATGGCGTTATAGTAACCGTTTTAAAGCACCAATCCTAGTCTGTCGCCCAGACCCTAAAGCATACAAAGATAATGGAGCCTACCCAAGTCTAGATATCTAGCAAGTCTAGGATTTTTTTAGCTTTAGAAATTACGAATATCCCTGGGCTCCTTTTTGGTTTGAGTATTTTAATATTTTGTAGATTAGTATTTTTTGGACTAAATGTTAGCCTATGCTTTCCTGTGCGCCCTTAGATGCACGCTGGGCTACCGTCAGTTTTAGCGACGAATCGTGTGAAGATCGGACGGAGACAAGGAGATGGATATGAAGAGACCGATGTGGTAGCAAGTGATCGGTGAGGTTGTGTAATGGCTTAGGGCGACATTAACTTGACCACAGCATTATTGATTCATAGACTCTGCCATTTGCTGGCCGTGCTCTGAATGCATTTATACAGATGATAATGTCAAGATTTATCGTGCTTATATTGTGACACATCTTCCCCAGAGCCACCACATAGAGACCTGCGATAATAGTATCTCCCAACCATTCGCCTATCAAACCGGTGGGATATCCTTGGAATAGGGATACAAGAATACTTAGCATAGCGACAGGGACACGTTCGTTAGAAGAACTGGGCGTGGCACTGCTGGAGAAATGGGCTCAACAAATGACGATTTGACGTCCATCAGGAGTGTGCACCAATGGTGTATTGCATGCACTGCCACCGAAGGACAATCAGCTCAAAATTGTCACTTCTGTGACTCGATATCCAAGAGTATCAGTATTAAATTTTGTTGTTGAGCTTGCAACAACTCCTTCGTATTTCAAATTTACGAAATCTACACAACTGGACACCTCTATCTGTTTTGATCTTGATTAAACGCGGTATCATGCACTCCTCTATCATCATCTCCTATTTTATTTGATTGCAGTTTTTATATGTTGTAGTGGGGCAGACAAACAAATAAAAGACTGGGTGCCACAGCCAAACTTTATGGATTTCATTAAACTTTTGTCAAAACAAAAGGCTGTAAAGTTTCTTAAATATATGTTAAATCAGAAACATGTTATTACTTGGACTATATTGCCTCTCCTAGCTGTGCCTTAGGCATCGCCAAACAGAGATGGTCATGTTACAGTGAGATGTTCAGTTTTCTCTGCTTGACTCAGGGTATTAACAAGGATTACAGGAGGGAGAAAATTTGAGTTTTCAAAATAATATTGATTTATTTACTGAAATGCACAATACAATGTGCATACATGTTGATGAATATATTTACACTTTTGCCTTTTTAAGTTTTCTTTTGAAAATACAAGAGTGTGCATTCATCATCTGATTCAGTTGGTCACATCTCAGTGTTATGAATGGCCGGGATACGTTATCTATACAGGATGCTGCAGCTGACAGTAAAGCCATCTTTCTATGTCCACGCAGGGGTTCAAATTAACTCTGATATAACAATACATTCTAGCATCATATAACACATCTCTTTATTCTCTTGGTGTCAGACTGCAGACCAAATGATGATGTATATTCCAGTCTGGGCAAATTCTGCTGCCATAGTGTAAATATCGAAATAGGTACAGCCACCTTCCATCACCATTATCTCGGATTTAATAGGATTTGGCCTTATCCACATTCTTGTTAAGTCCTTGTGTTCATCTCTGTGCGTGCCTTTAATTATAGTGACTTTAGTGGATTTAATCTTCAGTCCTTTTCGGCCTAAGATGCAATAAAAGAATTATCACTGAAATGTGTAATCGAAAGTGAGAAAAAGGAAACGAGGCAATCAAACTGAAAATCCAAAAGAACTAAAGTAAAAAAAAGCTTGATATATAATTGAAATAGATTTTCAGATGTTTCGCTTTGGAGAATACCACTGATCGAATATATACTAAACCGCAAAGGGAACGCAAAGTTTGAAAATGATGTCAAAAATACAAAAAAAATGTATGGAAGAATAATTGGAATTCATAAACTGCCTTTGTCTCTTCACAAACTGTCTCTTGCGTAAGTTTTCAATTTGATTTCAGAAAACAGTGCAACTAAAAAACAAATGACACCAAGGGAACATGAAAATCAAAATGCACTTTTTGTGCTGACAGTGCGGGGTATAAAACCATCTAAGTCACAAAACTAGTCCTTCATTTTCACCTGGTTTCGAAGATTCCAAGACTTAATGCATGTCAACAAGAAAAACAAACAACGGGCGCCTGCAAGCTGGTCAGTGCATTCGGAACGCTGCAATTTACAACCATCGACTGTCAGAAAATGTTGCCACTAATCAGAGCACTACTGACCTCTCCAGAAGTGGCCGGTCGACAATGACCACACCGCGGCGAGAGAGACACTTCCATCGGCGAGATCCATTCCTCTTGAGCAACGAAATAACTCGGCAAACCACTAAAGTCCACAACAGACCCAGAGTGGCGACACTGTTGCAACCAACTGAACTGAACTGGGATGCCTGCCCGTCGACCCATTTGGACTCCCGAAAGCTCCGTTTCAAGTGGGCAACAAGACACCAGATCTGTCGCCATCAACCGTGGAGACGTGTGATGTTCTCATATGTGAGTCGTTTCTGCATTTTTTCATGCTGGACCAGTCCGAATATGGAGATGACTTGGAGAACGTTATGCAGCTCTAACGTCATGGAAAGGAACCGGTGGGTTGGGCAGATATTGACTTAAAAGCTACATCATTTCCCCAAAGTGTGTCACGTTCTTTGCGAAAATACTGAACAGCTTCGGAAACAAAAAATGTTAAAGTTGCAACACTTTGATGCCGTGGAAAGAGGCAGTATATTTTTTTCCTGAAAAGGCACACTACACAATGGGCCCAATGACGTTTCGTTGAAAACAACTGAAGTGTTCCCGAGCTAAGGTCGGGAAACGCAAAGTGGACACATACATCGCCGACGAATCCCAAAGCAATGTCTTCCCTCCCTTCAGAGGGGAGACATAAATATATATAGTTGACTGATACTTCGTACGACTGACAATGCACGAATATCTGATCTAAAATGATTTGGCATCAGAATGTATGCATGCCTTGTACAAACGTCCCAGAATATAATTATGTCTTGTCCTGTGCTGACATCAGCTGTTGTGTCAGAGGACAACACTGGAGGCAGATGATGCACCAGAAGATTTGCCAGACTGCACCCTCAGGGGGAGAGAAACAGCAGCAACTCAATTAATAAATATAGTTCTGAATTTTATATTGCATTTTATGTATTGCATTTAAGTGAGTGTGAATGCTTCTGTTTGGAATTGAATAAAATAATTTTTTTTTTTAATGAGCATTTTTAACGAATTTTAATGAAATTATATTTGAATCTGCTAATGTAAATGTTATTGGCAAGAAGGTCCTCTATTGCTAATTTGCTATATATAGTTCTAAATTAAATATAAATTGTTTGGATCTGTCCATATATTAATTTAGAAATGATGAGTTGCGGTGATAAATGTGTGTGAACTGATTAATTTGTCATGAAATGTGCAAATTGTAACAATAGTTTGTTGTTACTATAGTCTGATTTTTTGTTGTGTATCTATTTTGTCTCTGACATATATGTTTGTAGCAATTTTATCATTTTTAGTTTTTAACTTCCTAATTGTTTACATTCCTGATAAGATCTGTGGTTCACATAATAAGTATCTTCATGCAACCCATAATGAGTATACACGCGTGCGTTCTTCCAACAAAAGGTTAGAACCAAACGGTAGTAGCCGTATATGGAAACCTACAGGGGCTACGATGGAATCAGACCATTTGATGGTTTCCGGACAAGAAACTGTGAAAAACTACTCATTTATTTGTAAGTTTCCTGATAGCTCTCAAATGAGATACAACACAGCTAAGAGCAGGGAAACCGTCATCCTCGAAATCAAGGGTATAAACAAATGATTCTCATAATTATTATACCCTGGAATCACTCCTATTCACGACGATGGTCTCGAGGCGGGGGTTTTGACCAATCAGTGAAGCTTCCACAGCAAAAGCTTGCGTCAAATCACGTGGCGCGTCTCTCCTGACATTCAAAGCAAAGCCGTTATGTGTTTAAAGTTATCAAGAGTTACTTCTCGTGCAGTGAATGCGACATTTCATTGGTTGTCTATATTAAGCAGATTTGGACTTTCCTATACACAAAACCACTGTGGTGAATAGGAGTACATCCAAGGTATGATGACGGACGCTGGATTTCTAGAATGGGAAACAGTGTACTGAGAAACTTTGTGGGTTCCACGAGAGTAATGAGTTTGGAAACCTAATGAAGTCCTTAGGGAATGTGGGTAACTTTTCCTTGGGGAAACCTGAGGAAATAAGTAATTTGGTTTCCGTACCTTCGGGAAACTGAATTCGGGTTTTCATAAGATTACCCTCAACAACAAGTGTTTGGTGTGTCCAATGCACGAATTCATAGGACACAGATATTTCTGTTTATACGATCAACGCTAATTGCTTAACTTCACAACTGAGTATGAAATCAATAGAACTATTACCCCTCAGCATACAAAGAAAGATCGCCAGGGTCAACCGTCGGCGGTTAATCGAATAATTTAAGACACTTGTGAATAATAGATAAGCCATCTCAGACAGTTGACATTATAACAAGAAAGATGACAGCAGCACGGCTCTCTCTCTCTCACTTAATGCGAAAGGATTCTGTGGTTATGATTCTGTGAAATAGCTTATGCTGAAACATGTCGTAAGACATCTGCACAGCTTTTTAAAGAGATATGATCAGAGGTGCATCTCCAATGCCGAACAAAAACTAAAAAACCGTTAAAGTCGGTCTGACTAAAACATCGATACATCAATTACATAACGGCGAAATCCTACTGTAAACAATGGACGGTTAAAGGGACATAATCAAAGTAAAATGATGCTAAACTGCCGAATGTAGACAGTAAAATAATGCTAAACTGCCGAATGTAGACAGTAAAATGATGCTAAACTGCCGAATGTAGACAGTAAAATAATGCTAAACTGCCTAATGTAGACAGTAAAATAATGCTAAACTACCGAATGTAGACAGTAAAATAATGCTAAACTGCCGAATGTAGACAGTAAAATAATGCTAAACTGCCGAATGTAGACAGTAAAATAATGCTAAATTACCGAACAGAAACATTAAAATGATGCTAAACTACCGAAAGTGGACAGTAAACTGATCCGAAACTGTCAAAAGAATACAGTACAATGATGCACAACTGCCGACAGTGGAGAGTAAATTATGCCAAACTTCCGAAATTAAAAAGTAAAATGATCCGAAACTACCGTAAGTAGACAGTAAATAATCCGAAACCACCGAAAACAGACAGTACAATGATACTAAACTACCGAAAGTAGACTGTACAACTGACTTGGGCTTAGGAAAATAATATGTTAAACACAGGGAATGCAATGAAGCCAAACTGGCAGATTCAGACGAATTCATTTTGTACTTGCAAATGGGTTGGCCTTTCAATCACCTCGCAGTGTCACGTCCTGCCCTGCAGGCTTGTAGTCCAAGTTAAACATTAATCGCTGCTGTATGTAGTTTAATAGACAGTCCGATAAATATAGTGATCATATATCCAAGGTCAATAAACCTAAACCATTGAAAGGAAATATGAAACAAATGTGAGGTAAACTAACTGTTAACGGATAAGGCAGAACCAAGGTCGCTTCGACAACATCAGGTGGCATTTGTGTACAAACCAGCTCCATACAGATCGAAAGTAAACCGACTTGCAGGGATTGTTATTAGTCTGTCGCCCAACCCTAAAGCATACAAAGATAAGGGAACCTGCTCAAGTCTAGATATTAAGCAAGTCTAGATTTTAGAAATTATGAATATCCCTGGGCTCCTTTTTGGTTTCAGTATTTTAATATTTTTGTAGATTAATATTTCTGGGACTAAATGTTTGTCTAGGATAGTTATAAAAGAGAATGAATATACTCGTTTAGAAAACAATATCAGTTTTGCTTCTTTCGCCCACAACGCATGTGATCGATCTTTAAAAGAGCCCCTTTTCTTGCAGGGTTCTCGTCTTTGGCTTTGCTCTCTTGGGATGTTGCTGATGGCAGTGACTCTTGATGCTCAATTCACCGGGCGACCATGTCCTATTACGGGATGCGCATGCTCCCCCCTTTCCTCATACGTCTTCTGCTACAAACAAACAGTCAGCATTCCTCCCGGGGCGTTGAAAGGTATGCCTTATTTGAGAGTTATCTACCTTAGTAACACTCACGTGACGCGTGTCGAACATCAAGGATTCGCTGATCTAGCCCATGTTAGAGTCTACCTCAGACGTGTGAAGATCGGATTGATGGATCCCGGAGCTTTCACGAATCTTAGAGACGTCAGTTTCGACTTCCAGGACACGTCCATCGATCATCTGTTACCTCGCTCTTTCAGTGGCGTTTCCCTGAACTATTTCAAGATGAAGAACGTGAGCATTCCGTATATACCAGATCTGGGATTCTACAACATGTCAGCGCAGAAAATCTCCGTTGAGGCATCGAATTTTGGTTACATCCATTCCTTTGCTTTCGCAGACTTGTCAGCTCAATTATTCACAGTCAGAACGTCAAACATTTCAACAATAGGACGTAATGCATTCAGTAATATCAAGACCGAAAATTTCACCTTGTGCCACGTCAACGTCAGCGTCATTGCAACTGGGGCCTTCAGCCGTTTGAATGCCACGATTGTCAAAATATGTAATTCAACAATAAATTCTACCAAGCCAGGAGCCTTCAGCAACATGAATGTTGGTTCCATTGATTTTGACAACGTAAATATCACATCTATTGAAAAGGACACTTTCAAAAACCTAACCACCAAAAATTTCACCATGTGTCGTGTCAACGTCAGCGTCATTGCAACCGGGGCCTTCAGCCGTTTGAATGCCACGATTGTCAGAATATGTAATTCAACTATAAATTCTACCAAGCCAGGAGCCTTCGGCAACATGACAGTTGGTTCCATTGATTTTGACAACGTAAATATCACATCTATTGAAAAGGACACTTTCAAAAACCTAACCACCCAAAATTTCACCATGTGTCACGTCAACGTCAGCGTCATTGCAACTGGAGCCTTCAGCCGTTTGAATGCAACGATTGTCAGGATATGTAATTCAACTATAAATTCCACCAAACGAGGAGCTTTCGGCAACATGACTGCGGGTTCCATTGATTTTGACAACGTAAATATCACATCTATTGAAAAGGACACTTTCCAAAATCTAACCACCCAAAATTTCACCATGTGCAACGTCAACGTCAGCGTCATTGCAACTGGAGCCTTCAGTCGTTTGAATGCAACGATTGTCAGAATATGTAATTCAACAATAAATTCTACCAAACCAGGAGCCTTCGGCAACATGACGGTTGGTTCCATTGATTTTGACAACGTAAATATCACATCCATTGAGAAGGACACTTTTAAAAACCTAACCACCAAAAATTTCACCATGTGTCGTGTCAACGTCAGTGTCATTGCAACTGGGGCCTTCAGCCGTTTGAATGCCACGATTGTCAGAGTATGTAATTCAACCATAAATTCCACCAAACCAGGCGCCTTCAGCAACATGACCACTGAAACGTTAGACTTTGACAATGTGAACATCACCAAACTTGAAAATTACACTTTCGGCAACCTCAGGGTCAAGAACATGTCCATCTGTAACGCCAACATCAGCGTAATAGGAACGGGTGTATTTAGCCACATGCATGCCGCATTCTTGAAGATATGTAATTCCACAGTCAACACCACGCTCCCAGGAGCGTTCGCTAACATGACAACAGGAGTTTTTGACTTTAGCCGCGTCAATTTGAGCTCAATAGTAAAAGACACTTTTCGAAACCTCACGACAAAGAATTTTACAATGTGTCACGTGAACGTTAGCGTCATTGCATCTGGGGCATTTGGAAACATCTCGGCAGTCAGGGTGAAGATATGCAACAGCTCCATCTCAATCATCAGTGGAGGAGCATTCGGAAACAGTACGGTTGGCAAGTTGGAGCTGGATAATCTGAATGTTTCCACCATCGAAACAGACGCCTTCAACAACCTGACTGTCAAGAATACCACCATCAACAAAGCCAACATCACGACAGTAAAACCTCATGCTTTTGGCCACAACTTTACCTCAGGTTCTTTCAACATGTCGAATTCAAACATAACCCACGTTCACGACTTCGCATTCAAGTTTAACAAAACTAAGGGAGATCACTCTAGCCTAGTCAACACAACTATTAAAGAGTGGGAATGCCATGGACTGGACGGGATTGAAGAGAGGTCCGGCCTCCGTGTCACCACAGGATGCAGCACTGGAATAGAATGCCCAGTCGGATGCACATGTGACAGCAACGAGATTGCCTGCAGTGGTCTGACGACGTTGCCGTCCCTGAAGTCCTCATCGGTCACCTCTGTTACAATTTCCGGTTCTGGTCTTACCTTCAAGTCCACGACGTTTGCAGGTCTTCCAAATCTGAAGAGGGTCCATGTTCACGATGCTTCCGTCAAGGAGATCGAGAGTAACGCTTTCAGTAACATGAAAGCCAAACAATTCATTTGCAAGAACGTTGATATTGGCGTCATTCGACCAGCAGCCTTCCGCAGCCTTGACCTTGAAAGCATCGTTGCTTCCAATGTCAAGGTCGAGATTATGGATAACTACGCGGTATACCGAGTGAACGTCAAACATGTAGAAATCTGTCGTGTGAATGTCGTTAATAGAAATGCTCGTGCAGTTATGGAGTCTTCCATTCCGTTCATAAGCTCCGATTGTAAGGAGTAAGGTAAAGGCAGAACAACCACCGTTCAATTAGCAAGCGCGAGAATAAACATATACTAACGTCCAAAAGAAAGTAAACCAAAATGTTGGGAGACTACTGAATAAATTCACAAATGCGTTGGATATACAAGAGGTATCCCTTCAAGACTTGGAAGGTTTATCAAAGAGATGATGTCAATCAAATTACACTCACCGAAATCCAAGCATCCTTTTGATC
>JAUELE010252634.1:0-19244 GCA_031471655.1 Diodora aspera | reverse complement strand
TTACTATCGATCCTGTGTTGTTCCTTTTCCTGATGTGCCTCTTGCACATCACATTGCGCTATGGCTGAAATATTGCCACCTGCAATGTAAAAATCTACTTCACTCACTCACTTAAAAGACGTGGGCCCAATTCTTGAAAATTGTGTAAATACAAATCTGTCTCTTTTTAAAATACATGTCGTGAAATATCACTCATGAAAATTTCCAGAATGTGGTGCATGGGATGGTGCAGTGGTTAGCGTGTCAACCCAGTAGTCTGCCAGTCTTGGTGGTTATGGGTTTGAATCCCACCTCTGCCAGTCTTGGTGGTTATGGGTTTGAATCCCACCTGGGTACCTCTCTTTCAGTCTGGAATTGATTGAAACCTGACACTGACATGATGTAGGGGACATGTCGACACCCTGGTGATATGGCTGAGAGACTGTTGAAAACCATGTAAATTCCAAAATCACTCATTCCCAGAATGAAAAATCATTCTGGAGTTACAAAAAGTTTTGATAAAGAGTCTCTGATGACCAGATCGAGTACTGTACGCAGAGAGAAACACATAAATGTGGTTCACTCTAATTTCTTTAGTCTGTCTGAAATTTTTTTTCTTAAGAGACTTGGCAAGTCTAGGGATAGCTGAATTACAGATATGAAATTCGGTCGAGGAGACACAAAGCTCTGTACAATGAATATATACTCTGTGCAAAATACGTACTCTGGGAAAAACAAAATACGTACTCTGTGCAAAATACATAAAAAGAAGAAAAAATAATAAGTTTCAGAGACTGCAGTCAGTCTATAATTTCTTCAATGTACTCAGTTAATTTGGTTTTCCATGTGATTAAGGTTATGCCATATCTATCCCTTCGACTGAGGTGTCAATGGTTATTTCTGATAACAATCCCAGATATTGTTAGTGAGACAGTCATATTAAAACTCCACTGGGAACATTATTGCTGGAGTTATGAGTGGATGGTGATGAGTTGGAAAGTGTTGTAGTTGTGATAATGAATTGTTGTCTTCTGGATATGACCCACATCTATAGTTTCTCGCTTGTGAGAGAAACTGCTGAATGCTTTATGAGATCCTCCCAAAATATATTTTTCCAAATGTACTGCTCTGTCCATTAAGTAGTCCTGTCCTACTTTCTGGGAAATCTTTATAATAGAGCCATGAGTTAGTTTGGATCAAGTTAAGCAAATCTAGGCTCTCTGATTTCACATTTGAAGTAGAAGACAGTCTGTTGAAGGAAAAATATAAGCTGAATATTTCCTATTTGCTACCCTGTGGGGTTCCCCGGGGAGTGTCGCTCTAGTACCAGAAAGAATAGGACCCCAGTATCCTCATGCTTGACGTAAGAGCTGTCTAAAATGAGGATCTTGTGCTTTCTCTTTCTTACTATCGATCCTGTGTTGTCCCTTTTTCTGATGTGCCTCTTGCACATCACATTGCGCTATGGCTAAAATATTGCCCCCTGCAATGTAAAATCCATTTCACTCACTCACTCTAGTCCCGTTATATGTAATTGTCTGGCTCTTTTTTGGGTGGGGGGAGAGGTATGGAGGGGTGGAGCTCATTAAAGTCTAAAATTCTCAAGTCAGTACAAGGTTAAGAACCAGTGACCTTACACTAACATATTTTTCCTTTGAAACTAAATTCTTTGCTGCTGGACACAATGATGCAAGCGGCATTAAAATAAAATTGGAATTTCAAATTGAAATTTAGTCTGACGAAAAGTTAAGTTAGATCGACCATTTTACGCATCCAGCATATTAAACAATCTGCAAATGTCAACATGTCTTTCTACAGGGATATGATATAACAGTGTTTTGGTGGTGGTCTGTTTACTTTGGCACTGTCCAAACCCCAGGTGATTTGTAAGAAATTGGAAATGCAGCCAATGATAGTTTACACTTTTTTCATGGATAGTTTCAATAGGAAACAGTGATTAAAACTCTGTATAGACTGAAAGGCAATTTGAGTTCTAAGCTAGGGTATTATTTCTGAAGCTGTCTGACTTGCATCACATTGGGATTGACTACGTCCATTACTGACACACAGGTCAGTGACTTGTCTTCTGAGTTATAAGCTATAGCTAGTTGGCAGCCATCCTTGCTGAATGTATTGTATTCCAGACCATTTAAAGTTGTATGATGTCTATTGTTTCACACTCTGAACTGTTTGACAGTGTGCGTTTTATCTTTATGTTCTGGGCCCATATGCATGAGAAGGCAGTAAGCATCTACTTTGGAAGTAACTGGCTACTTCAGAAGTAATGGCGTTACTTTGTAATGCCTGAGACTGAAGTAATGCTAACTTTGAAAGTAGCGATGTAGTAGATTGACGCCTGGGACCACTTCGGAAGTACGGTAAAACAACAAATTTTAAGCGAAAAAATAATTACTTTTTGATGTGTTTGAATTTTTGGAAATTATGGATCTTTGATAAAGTTAGAATTCAAAATTGTGAAAATTGACACCAAAAGGTAAGTGAAAACTTCAAAGTTTTGGAAGTTAACAATCAACATTTTGCAAGTTTTACAATAGTTACTTCCAAAGTAATGCTTACTTCCGAAGTACGTTACTTCCGCCTCATGCATGCAGCACCTGGTATTTGTGGTGTGAGGATAGAGGGAGAATAAGCCTTGTGGTGCTTTAGGAAGTAACATGGTATCACTTAGAAAGACTAGGGCCCAAGTAACCTAATGCTTGTTAACTTAAATGGGGATCTCTTGCTTTAACTGTTCTTTCTGTTGGTCTTGTTTGGCACTATCGACTCTCCCAGGACATAGCTTACTCAGGTGCTGTTATGACTGAAAGATTAGTGATGCAATATTAAACATCAGCTGGACTCGCCTCAAATGTTTTGGGATGGACTATCTGAAAGATCAGTTATGCTTCTGAATTATACTTAGTTTTTATTATTTCAGTCTATTTCAACCTGTTTCAACAATCAAAAGGAGTTACATTTGGGGCTTGCTACATCTGAATGTGGTTGAAATCACAAGTTGTATTCAGCTAGTTCCGTTGTCCGAATATCCTTTTCATTACTGAACACATATTCTCAGGTTAAAATGTTGACTGCATCTGTGAGAATTTTTAAACTTTTATTTGTTGTTCTGAAGTAACTCCTATAATTTGTATCTTTTGTTTCAGTGATTATGATAATTTGGACCTCCTCTATATCCGGAGCCATCATGCTACTTGGAACAAATCTCACGTGGTTTCAACAACAAACTCTTCCCACGTCCAAGATCGCCATCTTTGACTTCTTCACTGGCCGCTATCCTGCCCCTCAGTATTGCACTGTATCATGGGAATGGGAGGAACCACAGGTTGTGGGGAAAACTGTTGCCTTCAATATTCGGGTAAGTGCATAAAACCTTCTGCTTTCTCAGGGTCCAAATCTTACTTGTATTTTCAAAATGTTCTAAATTCTTACAACTCAGAAGTTTATAAGTTGTATGAAACCTTGTAAATGCTGGACCAAAAATGGCCTTCTCAAAGAATGGATGTTCTTGGCTACAAAGGTTTCGAGGAAAAGGTCTTGTGTTGGTGTCAAGAAATGTGATGATATAACTGAAAGATTGCTGAAAACTTTCTGTGTGATAAATATGGCTCAAGCACTTACCTAGTTCTGAAATATTTCATGAAACTCAATATTGGAATCCATGCCCACCAGGGTTAGGTGAAGACAGCTAATTCTTACGTTTAATAGTATGGTCAGTTTCATCACTTGTTTGCATGAGTTGAAAACACTATTGTCATTGACTTCACAAATTGTCGTTAGTCTGCAGTATAACAATTCTCAGTCAAAACATGTTCTTTTCGATTTGAATTTTGGTCAATCTCACTCAAAAGTAGTGCATATTTTGGTTTTTAGAAATTCTTTGCTTCACCTTTTTTGATAGTTCAGGGCTTAAAATTAGGAAAATATCAGGTGTGCTCTTGGGCACTGTACTTCATTTTTAGGTGTGTCATTTCCAGTTTTGACCAAAAAATAAACATAAAAATCTTTAAAAACAAATTCAAATAAAGGTGCCCATCAGGCACTCTCTACTTGATTAAAGGATGCCATGTTTTATTTTTACTGTGCCGCAGGCACCACTAATTTTGAGCCCTGTAGTTCTCTATTTCCTGACTGTGGAATCCATATAAAGTCTAGCTCAAGATAAGCAAACTAGGTTAGCCAATTCCACATGTAATTGTGGACTGTCAGTTTCTTAAAGAAACACACACCAAAATTAAAATTAAATATTTCGCAAAATAATTTTGAGTCTACTTTCTTGCAGAGAACTGAAATACTTTTTGTGTTTCTTATTTCATGTTTTATAGTTTTTCACATTTTGTTCATTGCAAAATGATTAAATTTGCAGACGGTTGAAATTAACGGTTGTACAGTTACATGCAAGGATCTTGCAAGAATAACAGCTTTAAAGTTATTTCTTGCAGTAACCTATTTTCACTGAATCAATAAGAAATAAGATTTTCAAATTAGCACCAAGAATGTGATTGTCTGTTGGTCTCCAGGCTAATCGTTATGCCTCTCCGCAAGATAATTCTCATTTTGCAAGTGAAAAACTCTCTCCCGTAACCAGATATCTGGCAGCAAACTTGCTAACTCTCATCAATAAAGTAATACTGATAAATGAGCCGCTTACGTTCTTCTGCATCAAGGATTGTACAAGGAAATGCGTCTTGTGAACTGGGGCTGGACTACAGGGTGTACTTGATTCCAGGCTACTTCATTGATCGGGTAATTATGGAGGGAAAATGTTGTCTGTGTACCAAGTGACAGCCATCTCCAACACATCGCAGAAAATTTCAGTTTCCGTGTTGATCTGATTATAGACTCCTTACATGGCTGTCGGTGATGAAGTGCCTTTATTTGTCTGTAACCAATTGAATTATGAGATGCACGTAAGCAACTAGAGTCTATTTTTCTCATTTTTTTCCCCTTAATTTTGTCTGAGGCTAATGCAGCGGTTAGGGAAGATTGCTGAAAAGAGATTGCATGTTCCCCAAGGGGCTTCAGGAGAAAAGGGGAGGAGATGCTGTTGCTGTCCTTGACATGGGCTTGGTTGCAAGGGCTAAGAGGTGGGTAAGATCCTGAAATTCACGACATACTGTACAAACCAGATGGATTTATGTATCTGCTTGTAAGAGAGAGGAAGCATTTTGTTTTTGGCTTCTGTGCAGTGTCTGCATCTTATGTCGGCATCAGCATCCGATTTTGTTTAAGGACCAAAACTCTAGACTAGTTTCTAGACTAGGCTTTTTTCATGAAACCTGACACAAGCATTGAGCACATGGTTTAGTTGAACCCTTGTATGGTTTGAATTTTCTGGAAAAATCATTTTCCGTTACTATGGCAACAGTGTTTTGAAACTTTGTCGTTTCCGTTCCTGGTAACAATCAATATTTCTCCCGACAATTTGACACACACATTGGGCATTACTCTTTGCTGTTATAGGTTTGAATCCCCACTTGGTCAGCTCTCGGTTGGCATTCATTCAGTATAGTGTGGGATGACACAGTGGTTAGAATGTCAGACCAGTAGTCTGTCAGCCTTGGTGATTATGGGTTTGAATCTCGCCTGTGATTGAAACCTAGAGATTGAATCCTGACATCGACATGATATTGGTGATACTGTGGCATGTGGCTGAAACCCTGTGGGGCTTCCAGGGAGTGACGTGGTGTCGCTTCGATAGAATAGGGCCTCAGTAACCCAATGCTTGTCGTACAAGGCGACTAAAAGGGGGATCTTTTGCTTTTTTTTTCTTTGAATACCATAAATTCTTCACGGAATTTCACTTCTTTTATTTTATCAAGCGACGTTTCGACGTAGCTGCTAGTTTCTTTTTCTTACTATCGATCCTGTGTTGTCCCTTTTCCTGATGTGCCTCTTGCACACCACATGGCGCCATGGCTGATATATTGCCTCCTGCAATTTAAAAATCAATTTCACTCACTCACTGATATGGCTGAAAGATTGCCGAAAACCATCCAAAATCACTCATTCAATACATCAATGGTGCATCCATAAAAACATGTTAGATCTGATGTCACTCACAGCAGCAGAAAAGGATCACTGAAAACCATGGTAGTCAGCATGCTGTTCTCCCTGCAGGAGAATCAAGTGTGGCATCTCATCAGGTCATCTTCACCAAGGTCATTGATACACCAATATCAGAACCTTTGCTCCTAGGCGGCGAAGAGTTCAACTGAAGCTTAATTATTCTGCTTCCATCCAATACTTTACCATCTGGTGACTGGTGACAAGTAATTTTCTTTCTGTTCCCATCAAGACTGCAAAATAAACCATACTATAACAATTATGGTGCCAAAGGAAAGAAATCTTCTTGAACCAGCAAATTGTGGACAGTTTACATGAAAACTAGATATCAGCTGAGTCCAATGTGAAATCGTAGACAGTTTACATGAAAACTAGATGTCAGCCAAGTCAAATATGAAATGAAATTGTAAACAGTTTACACAAAAACCAGCTGTAATTCAGCCGAATCCAATATGAAATTGTAGACCGTTTACGTGACAACCAGCTGTAATTCAGCCGTGTCCAATATGAAATTGTAGACCGTTTACACAAAAACCAGCTGTAATTCAGCCGAGTCCAATATTAAGTTAGGAGATAAGAGAATATGGCAGTCAGTCTTGCTACGGTACACTGAGAGATGATCTGGTGTGCTGTCTTGTCAAGATATCAGCCTTGCTTCATCAGTACCAGCCATAGCTCGCAGGTTTCACTGCATCAACTCATCTAGATTCCCACTGGTGATGTTGCCGCTTGGTAAAGCATCGGATTTGTAATCGGGCGACCCGGGTTCGTCCCCGACTCGCAGCACTGTGTTGTGTCCTTAGACAAGACACTTTACTCCAATTGTCTCAGTAGACCCAGCTGAAACTGGGTACTAGTCCTCCAATTGTTGGAGTGTAATGACCTTCTAGTGCTGAAAGGCAGCTTGGGTTAACCAGGGTAATATATGGAAGCTCTTTGAGTCTACTGTTTGGTGGAGATACCGCGTTATAAAAGAACTATCCATTATTATTAAAAGTCTCCTAACTGTCATAAAAGTATAACATATACATGAGAAAAGCGTGACATTGCTGACATTGAATTTATTAATTTCAGAAGGAGGAGAAGGTTTCGCTAAACTTGTGGCTGTAACAGAGTCTGCATTCTTGATGTATGCTTGCTTACAAGGAAGTGATGATGAACCCTGTCCCGATACAGTAAAGCAGCTTACGTTTGCTTCAAGACATCCAACCCTCACTGAAAACGACCTGACGTTCCTCGAATCGGAACTTGGTCCAATTTGCGTCAATAGGAGTGATATGACAGATCTTCTAGGAGGTAATGTCGTACTGATGAAAATTATGTAAATATGACAATTAATAGACCACTCAAAAGAAGTTAAGGGTCAAACCTGATATGAGCATGAACTGATATAATCAGTTTTACTGTTTGAAAGTTTGCCAGAACTTGCCATATCAGCATATTTTCTGAAAGGGCATTTTCATGCAATATTGTTACTACTGACAATTTACCAATTACATGTACCTTAAAGGTCAGTGAAAATTTAATGCTCAAGGTTATTGAATTTTATGAAAATTTTCTTTATGTGAAATGCTCCACAAAATCTTGAATTCATGATGTATCGGCACATGCAGCATTTGCACATGTTCATGGTTCACACGCACACATTGGCATGTGATGTGACATGATATGGATTTTGGATGCACTGCTTCTTGTATGTATAAAATAGTGTTATCACTATGTTTGACCCTAAACTTCTTTTGAGGAGTATATAATGTGCAGTTTTGAACAGTTTATCCAGACACTTCCTCTTTAATATCTAATGTTAGATCTTTCTACCATCTACTTAGTACACAGCTAATTCAGGTGGTGAACTGGTGGCTTTTGCTAATTTAGAATTTTTAAAATACAGTAGAACACGGATATAGCGAACTCGGATATAACGAAATAACAGTTATAGGGAACAAGTCGCAATGGTGTACCTGTGTATGTGAAGATTCGTGAATAACGAACTACAGATATAACAAACTAATTTTCATGGTCCCTAGGAGTTTGTTATATCCGTGTTCTACTGTATATATTTTTTCTGTTTTCGCGGAAACAAGTTGAACTTTGAAAATTTTAGGGTAGCCTTCGTTTCCGGGCCAGAACTCTAAAAATGCTTAAGGTATTTATTCGAAACTTGGTACACAGTTGAATCTGGTGCCTTTTGCTAGTTTCGAATTTTAAAATTTATATTTTGTCCGTTTCCATGGAGACAAGTTGAATTTTGAAAAGTTTTGGGTAATACCTCAGTTGTAAGTGCCGGTGGGATATGCCATCTACGGATGGCTCTTGTTGTCAGTTGTAGGGGTGGGGGATGGCGCAGTGGTTAGCGGCTCAGCCAGGCAATCTGCCAGCCTTGGTGGTTGTGGTTCGAGTCCGGCCCGGGCACCTCTCTTTCAGCCCTGAGAGACAGGAGCCCCGACACTGACATGATGTTAGTGAGACCGTGATGATGTGACTGAAAGTTTACCAAAAGCCATGTAAAACCACAAATCACTTACCCAATTGTTTGCAGTTCAGCTGGTAAATATTAATGGAGAAAATGTTGTGCCACTAGTTGTATATATTTTTCTCTATTTAAAGGAGGACAGTGTAACATGCCATACGTGTCAACTGACTACAGTAAGTACCACTTATGGTCAGTTAGTGATCTTTTAAATAAAATAATTTAAATGCATACAAATTTTGTCATAAGCAGTGTTTTCTTTCACAAGCTCTGACACATTCAAGAATGATGTTAAGAATTTTGAAATTTTTCATGAATCTTTTTAAAAAAAGATGAGGATCGCGCTGAAATTAGTGCACAACCCCCAACATTATTACCAGTGATATAAGTGTTTATTCACACATGTCCAAGGGAGTATCACAATGATTTTAATGTTCATGCAAACATAAAGTTTGTTGGGGATGTGGGATGGTGCAGTGGTGAACGCGTCGGCCCAGCAACTTGCCAGCCTTGGCAGTTGTGGTTCGAGTCCCGCCCGGGCACCTCTTTCAGCCAGGAGAGACGGGAGCCCCGACACCAACGTGATGTTGGTGAGACTGTGGTGATGTGGCTGAAAGATTGTCGAAAACCATGTAAAAAACCCAAATCACTCACTCACTCACAAGTATTTTTTCCTGTAAAATGTTCCTATAAACCTCCTGTATATTTTGAAAGACCTTCTATGTTATCAAGCAAACCTGAGTATTGTTGATTTAATGTACGACATCTGAATCTCACCCAAGGCAGCAGTCAGCTCACCTTTGATAACTGCAGATTAACATTCCCAAAAGATTGGTAGAAATTAAACCATATTAAGTTCAATATCGGGGGCGGCAGGTTGAGCTCACTCGGTTGAGCATCTGCCTTTTGACCAAAGGGCCAAGGGTTCATTTATTGCCATAGGGGGCTTGGCATGTTTCTCTGCATTGTCAGTATTTCTACATGCAGGGATTATATGGTGCGCTACCACCTGGTAGTACCGGTATCATCATTGGTTTGTCAGTACCAGCCATAGCTTGCAGGTTTCACTGCATCAAATCATACAGATCCCCACAGGTGAGGTGGGCTTTCCTCCTGCACTCAACTGGTGAAAGTGGGCATGTGGCTGAAAGATTGCTGAGTCCCACTATAAATTCAACAAACCAACCAATCAAATTCATTATTACTCGCCCCATAAGTCTTCCGGGGAGTGACGTGGTGTCACTCAGATAGAATAGAGCCTCAGTAACCCATTGATTGTCGTACAAGGCGACTAAAATTGGGATCTTTTGCTTTCAACCATGTGGGGCTTTCGGGGAGTGACGTGGTGTCACTCAGATAGAATAAGGCTCCAGTAACCCAATGCTTGTCGTACAAGGTGACTAAAACGGAGATATTTTACTTTCACTTCTCTTTCTATCAATTCCTTTTATGAACTGTCTTTTCGCTCAGTGTGCACCTTGCACATCACGTTATGTTATGGCTGAAATGTTGCCCTTGCAATGTAATACATCATTTCAACTGAACTCATTATTACTCATTAATTCTGTTTTCAGTAACGGAAGACCTCTTCAGGGGTGACATCCCAGTTATGACTGCCCACTTAAACATGGGGGATCCCCTAGTTCTTCAGTGCAGCTCTCTGGTGGGAGTCAAAGTAAGCTTGAATCAGGAAACCAGCAAACTTAGCCTTGATTAATAGCAGCTAATGTTTGAAATTTGGAGCTTCTATAGATTTTTCAATCTGATATTACCCCGTGGGGTTCCTGAGGGTGTCACTATAACACCAGAAAAAAGAGGACCCCAGTATCCTCATGCTTGCTGTAAGAGCCGCCTAAAATGAGGATCTTTTGCTTTCTCTTTCTTACTATCGATCCTGTGTTGTCCCATTTCCTGATGTACCTGTTGCACATCACATTATGCTATGGCTGAAATATTGCCCCTTGCAATGTAAAAATCCATTTCACTCACTTGTTCACTCAATGTGATATTGAAATTATCACGTCTATACTGGTAGCCAGGTATAAGTTGTGCTTGTGAGGAAGCCAAAATTTATCATCCGGTTGATGAAATGCTCAAACAAGTTTGAGAGGTTGGGAGGGTGCATGCACATGTAATTCATGAGACCCATGACTAACTGCTTTACTGTACTACCCCATGGGGCTTCCGGGGAGTGGTGTGGTGTCACTTAGATAGAATATATGGCCTCAGTAACCCAATGCATGTCGTACAAGGCGACTTAAATGGGGATCCTTTGCTTTCTCTTTCTTACTATCGATCCTGTGTTGTCCCTTTTCCTGATGTGCCTTTTGCACATCACTTTTGGCTATGGCTGAAATATTGCCCCCTGCAATGTAAAAATCTATTTCACTCACTCACTCACTCACTATTAAACCAATGCAACAAGATGAGCACAGTCAGAATACAATGTACAGTACTATATAACCTGCGTTGCTCTCAATGTTTGGGATTGCATTTGACCCCACTACCTGAAGAAGTAGGCTTGGCAGGAGTACCATATTAAGTTTTCGTCAATTGGAAATGACATCTAACCACAAATTAGTTCTACAATGTTATTTCCAAATTTGTAAAACTTGCATCTTTCTGAAGAAAACAAATTTAAAAGTTTTGAAATAGGTATAACCTTTTAATGAGGTCATAGTGCAGGTCATAGCTCAATTTAGATTTGTTGATCAGTAGTTTTCAACAGTTCCCTAGACTAAAATTGGGTCTCTGAAGTAATATTAATATTTCTAATTTTTGTTATTACATTGAAATAATATGCATTTGTAATAAAATAAATAAGTTCCCAGAGAGTCTGCTCACTTCACCTGAAGTTGCAGCTATCTAGACTTGGAAAATATCTAGACTGTATGCTTGTCTCTGTTATAATAAATCTTCAGGGTCTGGATGACAGACCAACAGTTCCCTTGCAGTTATCTAAATTGAGAACTACAAATACAGACGCATATTAAAGTACTTTAACCAGTCTGAAGATGTTGCGAAGCAGCAGAAAGCGCTTACCGGAATATACTCATTTTGTGACAAGCTTAGATCATGGTTTTTCTAATAATGAAACTGAGTGATGTGGATTAAATCAGGAATTTCTATATATGTATAAAAATAAAATAGCATTTAACACTTTCAGGTGAAATGGGTGAAAATGACTAGTTCTAGTTCTAGAATGTTGACCTCTGAAAACCGAAGAGTGGTTGGAGATTCGCGTGTTTCTGTTGAACGTCCGTTCTTGAAGGACTGGAACTTGAAGATATGGCGCAGCACAGTTCAAGATCAGGGGATCTATGCTTGTTTAGATTACAAGAAGACCATCATTCGCTATGTAGTAACAGTTATTCGTAAGTTTCTTGAAAACTAGTTCTAACAGATTATTAAGAATAATTTGTTTCAGAATTTCAAAGGGTCATGGAGTGATTAACCTCTCTTATAAACCTCCATTGATGTATTCCCATTTAAAATGACCATACTTTAACCTTCAACCAAGACCTCAGACTAGACCATGATTCTGAAAGCCGGGAGCGACTTTGAATATACCCAGGGAAATGTGGGGTTAAGCGCGCTGACATAGATACCTGGGTCCGGTCTTTATTTGATAGACCTTTACATAATAACCTGTACAAGGTTTTTGTCCAGCATGCTAGATGAGACAAATATCTCGCTGTAGCAAGTGAGTGACAGGTGTTTAACGTCCGGGTCAACCGTTAGGTCATATCCCAGATGGGGGCACCAATATCTGAGCCAAACAAATGATTTGTGAGTGATTTTGGGTTTTACGTGGTTTTCGGCAATCTTCAGCCACATCACCACGGTCTCCCAACACCACGTTGATGTCAGGGCTCCTGTCTCTCCGGGCTGAAATAGGTGCCCGGGCGGGACTCGAACCACAACCGCCAAGGCTGGCAGATTGCTGAGTCAAGGCGCTAACCACTGCGCCATCCAGCGTCCACCCAAATGCAATTGAGTCTGGTGGGGCTCGAACCACCGTACACCGGTTTGAAAATATTATCAGTCCAGCTCGTTAACCACTTCGCCACCCCGCTTTACATAAAACAAACAACAATGCAAATTGAAGGATTTTACTGGCAGATTGCAAATTAATGTTGACAAGCGATATTTGTTTGTGTTGTTTATTAGCTGCATTTTCATTCTTGAGTTCAGGAATAGATTCCACTTGAATGGGATCATTTTCTTCAGGTTTCTTCATTTTTGCCACTGGTTTGTCAGCTGACCCATGCATCTTTAGAAAGGTCGTGAGATGAATTTCCATAAATGTCCAATACAACATTGTTGAGTTTGTTCTCTTTTACTAGCGTACTGCGGAACTGCGGTGACCTATGAAAGAAAATTAACAAATATGAAATGCAATTTAGCGATAATGATTAACTTTTCTGACTGGAGAGACAGGAAGCCCAGACACAGATGTGATGTTGGTGAGACCGTTGTGATGTGGGTCAAAGATTGCCGAAAACCATGTAAAACCCTAGTCACTCACTCACTATGCTATTGTTTTTCAGAGGCACCTGCAATTTTGGCACCAAAGGCCTTGTTTTTGGCTCAACCCGAGAGCCAGATGGTGCTCCGCTGTCCTGTGGAGGGGAATCCTCCTCCCACTATCTCCTGGTTTTGGAGAAACCAGTACACGAAGGAACAACATCGTAAGTGATTTTATACACCCTTTGGTACAAAAGAAATTTTGCACCATTGATTTTGAAAATAAAATTTTTATTATCCTGTCTTACAACTGTTGCATGTTCCATGATTTCCGAAAACATCCACGGAAGAACGTGTTCTTGAAGTTAAAACTTGTTTCCGACCGCCGGGAAACACCTCTCGCGAACGCACCCACAGCCAAGCCCTCGACATCACATGGTTTGAACATCCTCTTCTTTCTTTTCGCCAGTCAAGGACGGACGTGTTTTTTATTTAGGGTCCTCCACTAGAGATTTGACTACGCCTAGTACTTTCTTTTCCCTTTTCCCAGGTTTATCCTGGATTCTACCTTAACTTGTAAGACAAAGAACCATTGTCAATGTGGTGACTCTTCTTCGCGCCATTTGTAATTGGTTCCTCTATATATTTTTGGGATGCTTCTCTCACTATGTAGCTGCAGATTTTTGGGACGCTTCCCTCAATCTTGCCTTGGTGTTGTCTGCCTAGACTTCACTGTCTGTTACTTGGTTACAGCTTAAGGTGACGCTTTTATGTCTCTCCTTTGACCAGTAGGGTCCTTACTCTACATATGTTTAAGGTATGGTGGTGTGCAGTGCGTGTGCTTGAGCTATGTCAGCCCTTGACCCACACCCCCTCTGTGTTAACTGCAGGGACCCTTGCACAGAGGAACTTAGATGCGAATTCTGCAGCTCCCTCTCCTCTGACAAGTTTAAGAGGCCTCAACAACAGCTAAGGCTGAGGGCCACTGAACAGAAGTGCAGGATGCTCTGTTCTCCAACTGCTATACCTTGTCTGTCGCCCGCAAGATACGGCGAGATAAGAGACTACGCCTGGTCGTATGCCTCCTCTTGCCTTACCGCTACCGGGTAGCCCCAAGAGAGGTAGAGGTTACCATGACTCTGCCAGCTGGCTTTCAAGCCTTTATGACTGAAGTCTCTAACTTTATGGCTTCCTTAAGAGACAAGAGTCCAAGATCGCCGAAAAGCCCGAGATCCAGTAGATCGTCGGGCTTATGATCCAGCATACGCCCAGGAAGTCTTCCTCTCCTTCTAGGAAATGCCAGGACAGGCGTAGACGTACACCCTCACCTCGACGACGATTGCCTTCATCATGGAGAGCTGTCTCCCCAGCCATAGTCTACTCAGAGGCGGACAACCTTTTTTGAACCTTAGATATCCACGATGTTGTCCACTAGGTGGCGGATCACATCAACTGCCTGTCGCCACGACCGGGGAAAAATGACAACCTATGTCTTCGCATGACAGAGTCGGGGATATCCATCCCAGTTGCGCAACATATCAGACAGATTGCTACAAACTTGGACAAGGCTTTTAAAGAGTTAAAGCCCAGTTGCCTTATGAAATTATGTACGTCGGCCACAAAGAAGCTTCCTATTCATGGCTTCCTCCACCCTATGGAGACTCAGCATAATGATCCAGATATGTTTCTCTTAGGAGAGTCAAAGAAAGAAGTTTGCCACTTCTAAAGAGGAAAAAGCGATAAAGAATGTGGACAACCACGTCAGGGCTGCGTAGCACCTGTTATCCATGGTTTGTTCAAACACGTCGGCAATGCTCCCATCTTTGGACGCGGACCAGTTGGACGAAGATCCTGTGGTTTTGAAAGCTGAGAGAGAATCTGTCTTGAAAGGAACTTTGAAATTGGTCAGATTGATAGCGGATGCCCTTAGCCATGATCTTGACACGACCACCACCATCAGGAGACGATGTTATTGCATAATTTCACACTAACATCGGACCTGCAGCTACAACTGATGCATCAGCCATGGTCGGCCAAGGATCTGTTTAATGGCCAGATAAGACCCGTGATAGCCCTTCAGGACCCTCACGATGCTCATCGAACCCAGATCAAGTTGTCAAATTTTCTACAACAGGAGTTTCGGAGGTCCTACAGAGGCAAACATCAGACAGTCAAGGAATCCTTTAAGTCAGTTCAGCGTCGCCCCCCTCCAAGAAAGCCAGACAGAAGAGGTGAACGATCGATGAGGCCCCCGGCATCAGCTAGGGCCCCACCCAGGCAGTGACTTGACATTCAGACCCCACGACTGGAAACTTCCGCCTCCAGTCGTCCCGGTTGTCTCTTCACCCGTAGTCAGAAGACTGCACATATATCACAGGAATTGGACTATTCTACAGGATCATTTTGTGTTCAACATTCTACGTCGAGGGTTTCGTCTACCCATCAGCGCCCCGCCTCCTCTCATTACACGTCCCCTAGTCACTCATCAGGGAACCAATCAGCTGGACCTGTTGACAAACAGCATCTCAACACTGTTACGCAAGGATGCCATAGAGGAGGTCTGCAGCTCATATCTCACTCCCAGCTTCTACTCGGACATTTGCCTGGTGCCCAAGAAGGACTCGGGCAAGTACAGACTGATACACAATCTGGCCATCTTCAATGAGTTTCATTTGAAGAAGCCCCCCAAATTCAAACTTACCACTCTGCCTCTGATCCAGAGGACTTTGCAGTCCTTAGACCATATGATATTGTTGGACTTAGAGGAGGCGTATCTTCACATCCCGATCCATCCGGCTCACAGGAGATTCCTACGCTTCTTCTTACGAGGCAGACATCAACAATGGAAGGTCCTCCCGTTTGGTATATCCTGGGCCCCGTGGCTGTTCACCAGAGTGACTCATCTGATAGCAACCTTTCTGCACAGGTGAGGCATCCAGTTCATCTCTTACCTGGACGATTGTCTGATGTTTCACCAGATACTCCATCTGCAGTGCCAGTTCGCTCCAGACCTACTGAAGCGGCTAGGGTGGCTGGACAACTTCGACAAGTCAGAAAATAACCTATCTAGGAGTGGAGATAGACTCAACTCAGTCCAGGATGTTCCTCACGGCACAGCGACATCAGAGACTTATAGATTTAGTCAGCATGGTTCTTTCCAGGCCTCGGACACTTTACCACTGGCAAGTACTCCTAGGACACCTTACGTCGGCGCAGGACCTTACGCCCAGAGGAAGATTGCAAGTTCGAACTTTGCAGTTCTTCCCCAACACTACGTTAGGAGAACGCCCATCTACTGCGATTCAACTCCCAAAAGATCTGAGACCGTTTCTACAGTGGTTGAAGATCCCTTTGAACGTCTCCGTAGGGATCTCTTGGCTGGAACTCAAACCTACAATACAGCTGTTCGAGGACGCCTCCAGACAGGGTTGGGAAGCCACATTCTACATCATGCAGCATCAGGACTTTGGTCAGACCAACAGCAGGCTTGTCACATCAATGAACGACAGCAGGCTTGTCACATCAACGTACTGGAGTTCCTCACAGTCATTCTAGCTATACGTCATTGGATGAAGATACTACGCCACTCCCGACTGATGATTGCCACAGACACGATGACTGTCGTCTACTATATCAACAAGCAAGGGTCGACGAGATCACAACCACTGCTCGACCGGACGTTCAAGTTTTTTGAACTCGTAGACGACATCCCTCTGGAAGCAAAGGCCAGACACATTCCAAGGGTCAAGAACATACTGGCAGACGCTCTTTCAAGACCAGACAAGCCGTCTCCTACAGAGTTGCAACTACACCCAGATGCTTTGGCAAGCCTTGCTCAGATCTTAGGGCAACCGTTGGTGGACCTCTTTGCCATGAGGTTCAACAACCAGGTCTCAGTCTTTGTGTCACCAGTACTGGACCCGCTAGCACTAACGTACGACACGCTAGCGATCTCGTGGCAGGTGATGAAAGCGGTATGCCTTCCCGTCGCCGATTCTCCTTCCACGAGTACTGCAGAAAATCAGAGCCACCAAATAGAGACGTCTGCTTTTGGTCGCATCTTACTGGCCAGCCAGGACCTGGTTCCCAGAGCTACTGAACATCGCAGCGAAAGCTTCCGGACTAGCCAAGTCTTCTCAAACATCCTGTCACCAGACTTTAGTATCTTCACATCTGGACTGTTTGCAGGGATCACTGATTGCCAGAGGTTACTCCAGAAGAGCCACTCAGGCTGTTACTCCGGCCAATAGGAAGTCTACAGCCGGGCTTTATAATGACAATTGGGCTACCTTTTCTCAACCAGCAGCTGGCAGACTACTTGCTACCTTCAGTGGAAGAAGACTCTGTGAAGGCGTCACAGACGCCTCTTTATTCCACTGTTACCTGATTCCGCCACGGAGGTCTCCAGAAACACCATCTCATTTTGGCTTCGATGGACAATCCTCAAGGCTTACGAGGATAACCATCTGCTGCCACCAGCGTCGAACAATCCTCATGAGATCCGGGCCATCTCTGCTTGGACTGCGCTGTACAAGAACTGCTCCGTTCAGAGCAATATGAGAGGGTGTTTTTGGAGATCCGATACTACTTTTGCTAACTTCTACCTGAGAGAACTGTTGGTACAGGATTTAGGCTGAATACATCAGTTCGGCCCTCTGGTTGAGGAGCTCCCATCTTCCCTATCATGCATTGCGCCACTGTTAGGAGTAGTTTGAAGAGTACGTAGATTAACTTTGCGATTTCACATAGGCAGCACATCGGGGTTCAGATCTTTGTTTCCCGCGAAGTGGCTATCACCTGGGATGCACCTCTCGCACCTAAGCCACGCCTTATGTACTAACGCATCTGTTCCTATCGAGGACCTGGCTTCAACCCAGCCGTCCGACCTGTGTTCTAGTGCAACAGTTGTTAGACAGGATAATAAAAATGTACTATATTGGAGTATTTAGTCTTTTACTTAGAGCTTTGGGCATGCATTACACATTGATGTATACACGCTTTTCAAGTGTCATATTATTATTCTTATTATTTTTTATAGATGCACCCTGCTCTTATTTGCACATTAATGTGTTTTCAGGAGATTTTACTGTATTTGTATACGGTAAAACTTCTAAAATTTAGAAGGAAAAAAAAAATTACTTTTGGACATGTTTGAATTTTTGGAAATTAGTGATCTTTGAAAAAGTTTTAGAAACTGCTGAAGGTAACATTCACCAGTTTCCTAAACTCAGTTTTCGGATTTTTAAAAAAAATAGAATTTTTAGAAATTCGGTTTTCGGATTTTTTAAATAATTTGAATTTTTACAGGTTAAATAAATTGTTTATCTTGGCAGAAATAGTACCTTCGAAATTTTAGAAGTTTAAAGTAACATACGTCGTTTATACAATATCGGATCTCATTAACTCAGAGCTTGCCCTTTCTTAGCTTTTATCTCAAACATTTCAGCAATTGAATGTTCTTAAGAGAGCAAATGATCGCTGTTTTGGAATGGTCTGGTCTAGATATTTTATGTGTCCTTTCCAGGGTTGGCACCAGCGTGGCGGAGAGGTGGGGGGGCTACAGCATGGGGGAACAGTAGCTAATGACAATATGTACTTGATTTGACTGGTTATGGAGTACGCCAATGCATTCTTAAACAATTGCTTAAAGCATTTTTGTTTTTTGTTATGCAGTTCTTTTTCAAATAATTGCATATTTGCAAAATTCTATTGCATATTTGCCCCCGTGGGGTTACCGGGGTTGTCGCTCTGACACCATAAAGAATAGGATCCCAGTATCCTCCTGTTGCCGTAAGAGTCGTCTAAAATGAGTACCATTTGCTTTCTCTTTCTTACTATCGATCCTGTGTTGTCCCTTCTCTGATGTGCCTCTTCAACATCACATTGCGCTATGGCTGAAATATTGCCCCATGCAATGTAAAAATCCATTTCACTCACTCACTATTGTGAAATACGTAGTTTATCTGTAGCCTTGTATCAAGCACCAGAAGTTAAAGAGCTAAATGCTTTTCAAAATATTTGGATTGTGTTGTAGATAACAGTGGCTGATCTCCCGGGACTTATTGAGGGCGCTCACGTCAATTTTGGCATGGGCCACAAGTTTCTGAAGCATGTTGAAAGAACCAAGCTTCTGCTGTTCATGGTCGACATCGGCGGTTTCCAACTCGGAGTGAAATACCAGCAGCGATCGGCTTTTGAAACTGTTTTACTTCTAAATAAAGTAAGTTACGTCATTTATTGTTAA